>JAABNY020000046.1:17560909-17574398 GCA_015164015.2 Brevimyrus niger
TCAAGCTAGCCCGTCTCTCCCCACCTCCCGGCACCCGTGGCCCGCCCCCCCCCCCCAGCTGGCACGCTCCGCCCACCCCTCCCACCTGTGACGTCCTTCCTGCCACCCCGATCTGTGACATCCTACCTGCCGCCACTACCTGTGACGTCCTTTCTGTCCCCCCACTTGTGACGTCCTCCCTGCCCCCCCCCACCTCTTATGTCCTGCCTCCCCACCCTCCTGCCTGTGAAAATGCACTACTCCGCTAAAATTGAATTTAACTGAATGACACGTGAGATGACTGAACACGTCATACAGAGAGGTGTGAGATCTCCTCACAAATGACTGTCTGTATATTAGCAGCTAATTATCTGTATGATCATCACCTTTTCGAATAAACCCAGGTCCCGGTCCCACTGACGGGCCGCAGCAGCAACCCACAATTTCTCATGGACAATTAAAACCCTTAATTACCATCATCATCATTCTGAGCAGACAGTATAAACACATATTATCACCAGAAATAATGGTTAATTGTGCTTGTTCCTCAGGCAACGTGCAGTTTCCCAGACTGATATTTGTCGCCATTGAGAGAGGCCGCATTTTAACCGGAGGACAGCTTTGCTCAGATGGGCAAAGGGGAGACAAACATTACATTAAAACTTAAGTTGTACAACACAATTGTGAGCAAACCGGAGCCGACGAAGAAGAGCACCAGAAATCCTTACATAACTGCAAAAAAGTCTTACAACCAGTGCTCGATTGTCATGGGAATGAGATGCATCTGAATGCCATCCCTTGTGTGAGAAAACGAATGACAAAAAATATCCCATTTGAAAATATACCCCCACCACCAGTCCCCTCTGTGTAATTATATCTATGTAATCCGGACCAAAATGCGATTTATTCTGGACCGTGTGTGATCACCCCACCACCCCTCACAAAATATTGCCACTGCTGACAGCCTTTGAAAGGTGCATATGACACGCTAATTCATAGTATGAACACAGAGGTACTTCAATAAAAGGACAGTACTAACATTTATATCGGAACCTGAAGTTATGACCGGCTCGACATACGGACAACTTGGGTCACGACCAAAATTTTAGTTTTGACTTGTAACCCAAGTCTTCAGTTACGACCTGAATGGAAGAAGGAAATTGTGCAGAAACATGAGAGTGGCGTTCGTGTGACCGATCTCGATAATATATACTGCATGTCGAATTCCACCATCTCAACAATCTTACAAAGACAAGATTTGTATAAGGAGCTACTGTTGCTAAAGGTGTTACTCAAATTAGTAAGTCATGATCAAGAAAATTAGACGAGGTAGAAAGGCTATTATTAGTGTGTAAAAAAGAAAGGCATATGGCAATTGATAGCCTATCTGAGCCTATAACTTGTGAAAAAGTTAGGGCTATAAATGCAGATCTCGTGAAAGATAAGCCATCAACGAGTGATAATGGTGAAATATCGTGACAGTAAAGGGTGTTTTCACAATTTTAAAGCGAGAACTAGGGTTCATGGCGTAGCTAGGCATGGTGAAGCAGCCAGTGCTGATGAAAGAGCTGCTGAAAATTACATTCACCACTTCGAAATGATGAAATAGAGAAAAGGTGAGTACAATATGAAATAGTTATTTATGGTAGGCTAGGCACATTTTATAACTTTTTGGTGAGTACGCTAGGAAAATTATTGGTGTTCCTGGTAAATTACGCACATAAAACAATGTTTATTATGAATAGGTTAGGTAAGAGGTGCCTTAGAAGGTTCGGAATGCATTATGGGCATTTCATTATTTCTTATCGTAAGTCTTGACTTACGAGCAACTTGAGTTACAATTAACCAACCCTCGCGAACAAGTTGAGTTCGAATTTAGTTCGTAAAGGATCCTCTGTATATCAAAATGTTATTCATGTTTTTAGAGAAAATTTAATACATATACGGTGACATGTTGTGGTTTGAGAATACAAATTAAACGTGTTTGTTTACTACGTACGCTTTTGGAAAAGTGGATGCAAACTTTCAGAATGCCCTCTGTTAGGAAGGAGTCTCGTATCACCCGGGGAAAATACAAAAACAAAAGGATAAGCACGTACGCGAGCTAAAATATAATGTTTACTTACTGATACATACATCGCGAATGGTAATTAGCGTGCTAATATGTGTCTGTTTCATGTGTCTAATATGGTATACTGTAGCATGTAGTGTAATTCTGCATAAATTCACATGTGACAGCCTCGGGTTGTTAGACAAGGATATCATATTTGCAGAATCCGCGAGACATTCGGGATAAACAGCATATTGGAAATGTGATTAGTAATCAACAGGTCTGATAAATAATAGGCATCTTTAGAAAATGTTATTGGGTGAATTAAATATCAAAGCATCAATTTGGAAACATTTTATGAATCATTTTATTCACGGTAGAATTTCCATATATTAAAATATGTAATGTTTTAATTACTCCTTAACTTTAGACAAGTCACTAAAACCTGGTAAAAAAAGAAAAACTTTAAAAAAAACTGTTTGTTCTTTAAGCTGTAGAGGAAAAACAGCACGTACATTGTCAAATGTAGCCTATGTTACGTAATATGCAACTTTTATTGTAATGCCTATAACGGTCAAATAGTCTTAGATGTCGATGGCTCGGTGTGATGGTATTCCAGATAACTAAGCTTTTATAATCGGGTCATATTTCAGATCAGAAATGTGTCTGACCGCCAGTGTTTGTGTTACAAGGTGACAATAAGCTTCCTCCGAGTTCACTTTCTGCACACAAACACACACACACACACACACACACACACACACACACACACACACACACACACACACACACGTGAATTCTGCATGCACATTTTTTGTGTAATTACAGTAGTGTCCCCGCGGTTAAGTATTGGTTTGCTTTGAGTGCCATCTTGCGGTCCTTGTGGTTTTATTAAGGGCTGTCTACGATGGTCTATAAAAATCAAGTGTCTCCCAGAAAATCTAAGTTCATCAAGCGGTAATATAACTCTACTCTAAATTATATATTTAGATTTATTTGTATATGTATATTTTGTAGGAACGGTCTCTAAGCTTAGCCTTGCCGATGGCCCGAACATCGTGGATCAGCCAATCAGAGCAGAGTGCGCTAAATATTCATGATCCATAAACCTTGTTAAAAATGTGTCACGAGTGTCTGGCTCCGGAGCAGGGTAGTGCGCTCCCCGCTTGTGTGTTTCGGTTTGCTCTGGATTTTGGCAGTACTTAAAAAAATAAGACGATGGGTGCTTGTATGGCGTTGTGTTCGCTGGCGAGCTGTGTAAGTAGATGTTTTGGTTTTGTTTGATATGGAGTTTGTGCGTTGTTTTCTGAAGATACAAACTACGCTGAAAATGGGACTTCTATTCTTTGTTTGATCTTTAAGGGTTGTTTCTACTTCATTGGTAGACCGCAGTTATTTACAAAAGACACCTGGAAAGCAATTTTTACGCCGTTTTAATTTTTTGTTTAGTTCGATCGAATTTCATTACTCTGAAACCTGGTTTGTTTTATATAAAGTTAAAGTTTTCGTGGTACAAAATAACTTCCGCGTCTCTTGCGTATTTTTATCCAGTGTAAGAATGTAACGTAAAGGCGTGTCTGCAGGTGCGCGGGGCCTTTCAGAAGATGTCACCAAGTTTTTTTTATATGTCGTATGATTAAAAAATTAAAGTTTACTTATTTTGGTCCCCCTGAATATGTTACCGACTGTTTCGATCTACTGCAGATATCCAGGTGAAGCTAAAATACCTAAGTAATAATCGTAACTTGTTCATAAATGAATATTTATATGTGAAACTCTTTTTAAATACACGGTGCTGTCATGTAAATGGCCTGGGGTGGGGTGACATTTCATGATCTGCTTGCTTTACAAACCCAACCAATGTTAGCACGGGTAGCATTAACCGGCCTAAGTGAGAGGTGATGAGCGGCTCCCTCGTTAAGCCTCTTGCCCGGCAGGCCTCCTGTCTCTGCGGCTCTGCCCCATGTCTCCTTTCCAGTTGCTGCCCCAGCACCAACAACTCCACTATCACCCGGCTGCTGTTCTCTCTCCTCCTGCTACTGGGAACAGCGCTGTCTGTCATCACGATCCTTCCCGGCATGGAATCTCAGCTCAAAAAGGTACCGCAAACCAGTAATTATTTGTGCTGTCATGGAAATGTGTGTCTCTTTTTTATACAAAACCACAAATTTTCCAAGTATCATCCCTTTCCTTTACATTTTTTACATTATTGAATGAGTTCATTTATAACAATGACAAATGAATTATCTGTACATTAATTAGAAGTAGAATGACTGAGATAATCATAAGTACTATAACAGAACCAATGGGGAGCCACTTTACCCACCACCACTGGATGATGCGACTGCAGCCATTCTGCACCAGTACACTCACGACACAGTAGCTAAGGTGATGAAGGGGCAGGAGAGAACTCACCAGTTGGATACAGGGATGATTAGGAGGCCTGATCTGATAGGGCCACAGTGGGCAATTTAGTCGGAGCAGATGCTTGGAATAAAAGTTAAAAGTGGACTAGCAAAGAAAGGACAGTTTGCTGAAAGGGCAGCTGGGAGCCTGGTGAATACGATTCGCTGTGGAGAAGGCAGCTAATGGCAAAGGAGTCTGACTACCTGTGTCTGTCTCTGTGCGTCTCTGTGTGTGTGTGTGTGTGTGTGTGTGTGTGTGTGTGTGTGTGTGTGTGTGTGTGTGTGTGTGTGAGACCTCCACCTGCAGATCCCAGGCTTCTGTGTCGGGGGCAGCTCTGCGCCCTTCGTTGAGAACAAAGTGAACTGCGACATCATCGTGGGCTACAAGTCTGTGTACCGCACCTGCTTCGCCATGGCCTCTTTCTTCCTGCTCTTCTCCATCATCATGATTCGAGTACGCAGCAGCAAGGACCCACGGGCCATGCTCCAAAACGGGTACGCAGCGCTCCCTTGCCGGCAGACTCTGTTAGCATTGCCTGGGTGTGTCTTAAGCTGCAGGCGAGACTGTCGATGCAAGACTTGTGGAGGGTGTACTGGGGGGGGGGGGGGTCCACATTGGGGGGGGGGCACTGGTAATCTGCCATCTCATTGTAGGTTCTGGTTCTTCAAGTTTCTCGTGTTGGTGGGAATAACAGTTGGAGCTTACTTCATCCCTGATGGAGTCTTTAATACAGGTAGAGTCATACCATGAGAGTACGATCAAGATTGAAATACCTTGCAAATAAAATTAGAATGTCAAATAATGCATTTCCTATTGAATGTTGTCAGATTTGGCAAATGTCAGAATGTCCTCTCACACATCGACCTTGGGAATGTCTGGTCTGGACCATGTCCAGTCAGAGAGACATTAGGAACAGGAGCATAAAACTGTTCCTGAGACACACACTGTTCTCGAACTGGAAATACCCAAAAGGTTAATTTTCTCTCAAAGCTAGAAAAATATTCTGTGACTTGCTGAAGTGTGTAGGTTTCACTGAAGCTGTGCCCTGGGGTCATTCTCAATGTTGATGCCTGTAACAGATTGTTAGAAGGTCGTCCAACCTGCTGGACGTCTGGCTTCTTAGATGAACCCTCCTTTTGTTTTGGCCAGTTGCAGTAAAACACCAGGCTGTGTTATATCCCTGGGAATGACCCCCCCCGCCCTCCTTCACAGTGTGGTACTATTTTGGCATGGTGGGTTCCTTCATCTTCATCATCATCCAGCTGATCCTGCTGATCGACTTTGCTCACTCTTGGAATGAAGCCTGGGTGGACCGGGCCGAGGAGGGTAACCGCCGGTGCTGGTTCACAGGTAATAGCTGCTCCTTGGATCGCGTCACAGGATGGGTATTGTGATCTCAGTGCGGCCTCTGACCAGCGTGCTTGCTTTCTCTGCCAGCTCTGCTGTCCATCACAGTGCTCTTCTACAGTCTAGCTTTGGCCGCTGTGGTGCTTCTCTACATATTCTACACCAAGCCCGATGGCTGTGCTGAGCACAAGCTCTTCATCAGCCTTAACCTGATCCTCTGTGTCGTCGTCTCCATTGTGTCCGTCCTACCCAAAGTTCGGGTACGCAGGCCGCAGCCTTTTCTGACTGATGATGCTGAGCTTGTTGGAATCTGAGAGATCGACTGTGTGTGTGTTTCCGCTCCCAGGAAGCCCAGCCTTACTCCGGCCTGCTTCAGTCCTCATTCATCACCATCTACACCATGTACGTTACATGGTCTGCTATGACCAACAATCCCAGTAAGTAACACAGTGCAGCCTGATGCCAGCCCCAAATGCAACCTGTGGCAACCTTGCCTAGTCTCGAGCAACTTGGGCTTCTCCACGCGTCAGATGTTGTCCTCACTGCCTGCCGACTGTGTTTCCTCTGGGCGTTTCTGGGGCTCCGCTCTGTTCTTGGCATTCCTCACCGCAATATGACTCTTCCCATGTTTCCATCAATTGAAGCTAAGACAGAAGGTTGGAAAGCTGTTAGCATCTCTGTGCTCTACGTGTCCCTGACATATGTTCATGTAAGCCGGGCATGCCTGGCACTAAAAAGCCCCTTCCCCTCCTTCAGACCGTGTTTGTAACCCCAGCCTGCTGAGTCTGGTGTCCAATTCAAGTAGCCCAGTTCCCAGCAGTGCCCCTGGACAGGTGGAGTGGTGGGATGCACAAGGCATTGTGGGGCTAATCCTCTTCATCCTTTGCGCGCTCTTTGCCAGGTAAGCCCGTCGGCACTGTGTCGGGTCGCATGCCAGGTACGCACTGTGTTGGGTCGCATGCCAGGTACGCACTGTGTCGGGTCGCATGCCAGGTACGCACTGTGTCGGGTCGTGTGCCAGGTGTGCCCCTTGGCGCTGCCTCAGGTCGGCATGCCTGAACCTCCTGGCCCTGCTGGTCTTGGCCGTGAGTCAGCAGGTGCAGAGCTGCCTCTTCCTTTTAGCAGCCCACGGTCGACACCTAAAATACTGGGATTAAAAAAACGAATAAAAGACTCAAAGCGGAGCGGAAATGGTTTTGGGCCAGCATTTGATCATATGCTTGTCATTGTTGAACCCAAACCCTCGTGAAACTGGCCTCCTGCATCCTCCCTCCAGCATTCGCTCATCCAGTAACAGCCAGGTGAACAAGCTGTTGCAGACGGAGGAAGGGAAGGCCGACTCTGGAGAGGCTTGGACTTCTCCTGGGGAGGACGGGCTGAGGCGGGCAGTGGACAATGAGGAGGACACTGTTGCCTACAGCTACTCCTTCTTCCACTTCTCCCTCTTCCTGGCCTCCCTCTACATCATGATGACCCTAACCAACTGGTACCAGTGAGTGTTCCCCGAGTCGCCCGTATACATGGAGATATCTGCAGTACAAGACTGTTTGTTTGTTTCTTGTCCGTGTTGCTGCCAAGTGCTGAGGTTCCAGATGGAAGTGCATCTCTTCCTCCTCATTTGCAGAAGTTAGACCAGAGCATGTTGTATTTTATAACCTGTCCTGATCTATGTTGGTCAAACAACAAACAAATCATCTGAGTTTATGAAAGGCTTAAACAGTCTTGAAAGATTTTGCCCATTGTGTGATTCTCCTAGTGGTGAGCTGACTTTGGTGCCATTTTTCAGAGCGAGTGTCGTCAGTTATCAGTCGGCTGCCAGCTAAAAGGCTCGAAGACGCTCTCATTCTGATTTTCAGGGCATTCTTGTACTGGCCATTTAGCTTCCTTTTATTCTAGGGTCAGGGCCAAAGCTTTGCAATGAGGCTAAAAACTGCCCAAAAACAGGTTAAACCGCAATCCGATATTTTGCACTGTTGTCTGTTGAAGTAGAGAGATGAAACCCGCCAGCAGCAAAGGCATAACCTCCCCTTACCCCTGAGCAGCCTTCAGAGCTTCGCCTCCGTCAGTCTGGCCTTGTTAGGTTACCCGTAATGTTATATCTGCTGAGTCTCTTGGGCGGCCTCTACGTAGCATGTCCCATTGTTCTATACATCTCCAAGGTAGTGTTTCACACAACCAGAAGTCAGATGAGTTGGGGATAAGTGGGCTGTGGAAACCCAGTGTCTCTCTCTGTGGTGCGCCCCCTGCAGGCCGGACACGGACTATCAGGCTATGCAGAGCACGATGCCTGCTCTCTGGGTGAAGATTTCCTCCAGCTGGCTCGGCTTGGCGCTCTACCTCTGGACCCTGGTAGCACCGGTGGTGTGCACCAGCCGCGATTTCAGCTGAGCGTGGAGACCAGCTGGCCCTCGGCCCTGCTCAGAGGGTGGGGCAAGGCCCCCACCTGAAGGAGGCTCCCTGTGATTTGGCCACAATCCTGACACTTCTTATCCTTTCCCTGTAATTATCTGTATAGTTTGCAAATGAATGTGTCTGTGTAACTCTCTCTCTTCATTTTTGACTTACTGATTCACTGTGACCAAAGCTTCTAAAGCTTTTCATTGATTGTAAAATGTTTTTTTTTTTTTTTTTTTTTGACATCCTAGCTGAGTTTTTGGACCGTTCATCCTGTAACATTTACAAATGATTGCGCTGAATGACATTTGCTATTTACTTTCTGTCCCTGCCCATGTGCGGCAGGCAGCTTTGTTCAGCTAGAAGGCCCAGCTAAGCAAATGTTTGGCTGCCGTGGTTAGAGCGTTTGGCAAAGGCGCCGACTCTAGCTGTGTAGGGGGGGAACATGTCCTTCTGCTTCCACAATGTTCCCCCGTGCACGAAGACAAGGGGAATTGTCTGAATGGCAGAAGGCTGGGCAGGCTGTGCGGCTCTGGAAGTGAATGCTGCTGTCCTGCAGCCCCTCGCCTCATTTTGTAAGCGTGGCTGCAGCCCTGTTCACGTCCTCCTGGGAGTTCAGTCACTCCTTAGTTCATTCTTCATCCAGCGTGTTCCGATCCAACAGGTATGAAAGCATCTTCTCAATCAGCAGGTACAGATATCCAGGCTGTGTCTCCCCAGACGGGCTTCCGTGTGTCACGATAAAATCACTACATTTTATTCTCTGACTGCCGAATGGTGCTGGTGAGGTGCCTTTCTGTACTCCAGGTGGGCTGTTGCCTTTTTAAACACTATTAAAAATATGGTGTTTTCCTAAATGCCTTTTATTTTCATACTGACAGTCCCGTAATCTGAAATTTTAGGTACGTCTAGTACCATATATAGTATATAATGTTCATGTGCCTTTTATTTACAGCAGTGGTTATATAAAGAAGCATTTTTGTAATTATAAATGTAGTTGAGAGCCTGATGTACTATGATGTTTGGCTGTATAACAGTATAAATAAACACGTTCTTCATAAATGCTCCATCTCCTCCTTTTCCTGCCCTTGTTCCATGAGCAGACAGTGAGAAGATTCTCTGGGCGCCCAGGTGGAGGTGCTGTTCTTGCCACCTACATTTCAGGCTTGATTCATATCCCCAAATGAACTCCTTGGTTTTAATGTGTTGCACCGTGATTGATTAGATCACGGAGGATTTCCTGGGAGCTGGTTAGGTATGAAGTCAGTAAAGATTGGCTTCTAGCCTGTTAAAATCCTGCCATTGAGGTATGGTGGACCACTGGGGAAAGGGACTCGCTTTCAGGGAGTACCTTCCTGCAGTATAGGTGTGACTCCTCCCCAGAGCAGTGCAGACAACAGGCAGTGACTCATTCCATTTGCCGTTCTTTCGTTCTCTGAACAGTTTGAGTTCCACAGTACCGCCCACTTGCTTTCTCCTCTGCCTGCACGATGCAGTCACTTGTGATCCTCTGAGCCCCACCCCCTCCCCCCCCCTTTATGTGACAGGCCCCAGGTCTGTAAGAGCAACCTGGTCCAAGCAACAGGACACTGGGACCTTGCGTTGGTGTTGCTTGGAGGAGTGCTTAGGGGATCCTCCACACAACTATGACCTCCAGATGGGCAGCGCCATGGAGCCAAAAGCAACTGATGCAGTGCCTTTGCCCAGTGCCAGCCTGCCCAGTTTGTCGTGACACATGTGATCGCTCTGTGTACAGTCATACGCCCGTATGTTTACCCTGTGCTAGCCTGTCGTAACGTGTGAACGCTCTGCTCAAATTTACTGGTGCACAAATGTTTTTGCTTGGCTTACACGTGGATGTGCACTCACCGCTTTTCATGGACCTTCCCTGGGCATAGATTGGGGGGGGGGCAGACCATTTGTAACATTGGAAGTTGCTTCTCAGCTTGAGTGTCTAGTGTTTGTATCCTGTTTTAATGAACAGGATCCGTTGTGAAACTCGGCCATGATGTAATATTCAATGCATCCAATTTCATCATTTCAGTCCTGCTCTATGTGGGAGGATGTACCACAGGCTAGTTATGAAATATAAGCCCCTCACCTAGATGAGTGGGCAGCATTTAGAGGCTGCTTGTTGCCTGCTGCAGCATACTGCAATTCATTCATCAATCTATATCCCTGGAGTCCCCTTTTCTCTGTAGAAAACCCCCAGCACTTTTTGTGGAGGACACCGATGAGATATTACACAGGGCACGTTATCCTCGCTCCACCTAGTGATACATGCTCGGGTTCAGACCATGGAGAAGGGGCGGGGACATCGGGACGTGCTCAGTAGTGCGCCGTGCGTCGTTAGCGAAGCGGGAGATAGTGTCCCTGTAGTGGCCATCGGCTTATCGTGGAATTGCAGCTTCCGTTTATCGCTGAGGGAAAGCCCCCCTCGTAGCAGCCCACCGCCCAGACGCGCTGCGAGGACGCGCACTGCCACACTTGCCCTCGTTCCTTTCGGAGGACGCACTGAGGAATAAAACGGTTACTGCACAGTTCCTCCCGGCAAGCAGTGAAGTTAACGTCGGTCGCCTGCTCATTTTATGTCGTCGTTGTTGATGACAACAGTTTAGACTGTTAACAGATGAAAAATGCACGCAAAATAGTGTCTGAAAGAGATCATGCACCAGAATAGTTCAGTTAAATTGCTCTGGCTGGTAAGAAATTTTTATTTGATACATCTTTATGATTTTCCTGCGTATTGTTGTATTGTCTCATTATTTAAACAACAGTTGTACATACGATGATACCGGCGATTGAAGTACTAATTCACTGGAGTATGTTCTATTCAAAAATTGCATTTTGTGTCTGATGTCATCGGTAACAAGTGTGGAGCTTCTATTCTTAAGGTGTACAGTTTGTTCGTTTGCTTTTTACAGTTAGCAGTGTTTCGGCTTACTGTATAGTACAGTAGGCTATTGTTCTCTTATTTTGCAAAAAAAAAAAACAAGAATTGCCCATTCGTTTTTATTACCGCTTCCCTCTGTGTACAGTTGATCACTGATTTATTAAATTGGCTAAACGTACCAAAGCTTTTTGTAAGAGCCGTAAGTTTGAATGCATTTACTCTTTTTTATAAGCATGATTCGCTTCGTTATAATGCTGATGGTGACGATGCCCGTACATGCATGCATCGCATTGTGACAGTTTCAATCGTGCGCGTCTCCAGCCAAACTGAGATTAACATGAGCACGCGCAGACCAGGGGACTCTCTGTTCCCAAATCTCCGGGAAGCAAACGAAGAAAACAAATTAGCCGGCAATTTACAGGATACGGCACTTCGGCTGCAGAGTGCTTTGCAGGTAGTCACTGTCCGTGCACAATTTGAAAGGGTGAAAAGTTTAGCCTTATCCCAGCATCCTATCGCTTTCGTTTTCGATGAAACATTCAACGGAGTGCAATAACATTACATAATAACTGTTACTCGTGGTGCAGGATGCGGTGCGCATGGGTCCATCACTGTCAGCGCAGTGCTCCGTAATGAAATATTCATATACCACTTTGGGGCAGCTGTTATTTTTGTTTTCTGCCATTTACGCGCAGCCTTCGGGACGTCTTAGACGTATTTAGAAATCAGCTTATTTTTTACAAACCTGGCACTAATTAATTGAATTCTGAGTTTCCTCCTGGTCTAATATACTGTAGATGGCGACTATTACATCTCAAATAGTACTGTTCTTACTTGCTTACTTTTCCGTAATGTAGACTGAGCGCCGTTTTCTGAAACGCAACACTGCTCCTCTCTCCAGTTGTATTTCCACAGTACCATTACGTCATTATGTTAGAAGGGAGCTGCAATTAGAGTTCATCATGTACATTAAGCCGGTCCTTTTACACTTGAGCTTGCATACTCAGCCTATCGTTTACATTCAGTGCCTGTACTGTGGTTATTCTTGTGGACTAGAGCAATGCCATCGGGTCTCAGTGGATCCTGCAGCTTTGCAGAATGCATAAAGGGGCCTCAGGCTTGCTTTTTGGACAAGAAAGCATCTTTTGAAAGCTAAAATATCTTGGAGAAACATTCAAAAGCTATTATTGTGTGGACTGCTATACGCTAAGTCTGTGTGCCTTATCTAACAGAAAAATAAAAATAGCTTTGGCATCGTACAAATGAGACCGTGGAGAATGGGGGTCCCCTGTTGGATGCAGCCCTGTCTGCTGTCCCCTCACTCTGTGGGGGGGAGGCCTGTCAGCTCGCTGTCCCTTTTTGTTCCTGATGAAGTCAGAGGTTAAAGAGGCCGCTAGCTCTGTGATCCAGTGGCCGGGTACCTGCCCTTCCCTCCTAGAAGAGGGGCGTCATGGAGACCGGCCAGAATTGTCAGGGATGGTCGCTCGCGGCGCTGTGATATCAGCGGTGATCCGAGCCGCAGATGGTGCCAGCGTATGGCGCAGTGTGGGCGTTTGCCACTGTACTGTCCGTCACCGTGGGCTTGGCAGCATTGCCCTGACAGGCTATAGCCCACCTGTAGCCATCCTGCTTGCTTTGCTCTATCCCACCTACTCACCCACTACACTCGTGTGTCATCGCCCCCAAATGGTGCCCTTGTTTACAGTCTTAATGGTAACATTTTCCCTCGGTTTTCATTTTTATCAGGGTTAGGGTAACTTAGTTAGATTCGGTACTTAATAGGATACCCTTCCTGGTTTTTCACCCAAAAAATGTTCCCATTACAAACGCACGGCTTCAAACACCTTAATTATTACATTCTGAACCGGTGCCTGTGTGTGGGCAGTGCAGTGTGCCACTGCGTATCTTCCAGTGGAGAGAAAGAGCTCGTGATGCTGAGCCGGTGGCTGAGGTTCGCAGATGCTGCTCGGTAACTTTGAAATAAGCCACAGCGTTAATCAGTGGTGTGGGCCGCTTTATCGCTCCGCGTGCTTCCTACAGCAGAGTGCGAGCTGGCTAAAACCATCCTTACATTAAGCTTGACAAACCTCATGTGCAAAGCCGGCTTGTGACAGTGCTTCTTGGAGATTTCTGAGGGGCTGCATAGGTGGGAGGGCGCGGCCGTCACGCTGAAGGCGTGATGTGTGCCCCTCGCCGCAGGGCAGCTTGGCCTGTAATGAAGTGTCGAACGTCAAAGCCGCGAAGCGCGAAGGGAGCCGTAGGTGTGGACTCACCTCATTTGGTTGGAAGACGCAGGACGGAGCCAGGGGATGCGGGGGGGGGGGGGGGGGGGGGCGGTTCAGAGGCAGCCCGCTAAGGGGGGCGCGCCCCCCTCCAGGGCAGGGTGGGTGTTGCATGGCGTAGGCGGGCGGGGTCCGAAT
>JAABNY020000046.1:17574498-17589498 GCA_015164015.2 Brevimyrus niger
GGGGGGGGGGGGCGGGGGGGGGGGGGGGGGGGGGGGGGGGGGGGGGGGGGGGGGGGGGGGGGGGGGGGGGGGGGGGCGCGGTGCAAGGCAGGCCGTCTAGAGAGGGCGGCACTTCCTTCAGGCTAGCGTGTGTCTGTCATCAGGAAGGATGCTGGGAGATAAATTTAGACTTCCAGCTCAACCTCCATCTGCTGCTCCTCAGTTTGGGTCTGTTGCTATGGGAACCAGCATGGGGATCCTGTGGATATGAGAGGATATTTACATGAGCTCTTAATCATAGACAGAGAAGCACAACAATATCCCTCCTGTTTGACCAGCAATGTTGTAATGGTGCATGGCATAGATTAGGGTCACTGCCGCCCATGTATCTCTGTAGGTGAGCTGAGGCAGAGATGCACAGGGGGAGATCAGGACTTGACAAACTATAAGCCAGCATGAGATTTGAAGATTAAAACATTCCTCTAGCCCATGGTTGGTGCTATCTTTGAGTATTTTTTGTATTGTATTGTAAAATAGTGGTTGATATTTCTGCTGAACAGCAGTCTCTGATTGGGGTCTCTCATGTCACAGCATAATGTCCAGCCCTCCTGGGCCACAGCCATTTCCTGATTGTGTCAGCTCCCCTAAACCTGTGCCCGCCTAGCACCGGTATGTGTCAGTTTCACTAAACCTGTGCCCGCCTAGCGGCGGTATTTGTCAGTTTAACTAAACCTGTGCCCGTTTAGCGGCGGTATGTGTCAGCTCCACTAAACCTGTGCCCGTCTAGTGGCAGTATGTGTGAGCTCCACTAAACCTGTGCCCGTTTAGCGGCGGTATGTGTCAGCTCCACTAAACCTGTGCCCGTCTAGTGGCAGTATGTGTGAGCTCCACTAAACCTGTGCCCGCCTAGCGCCGGTATGTGTCAGCTCTACTAAACCTGTGCCTGTCTAGCACCTGTATGTGCGTATGTATGTGTGTGTGTGTGTGTGTTTGTGTATGTATGTATGCATATGTGTGTGTATATATATATATATATATATAATTTGTCTATTCTATCTATCTGTCTGTCTGATCTATCTATTTGTTTGTGTATCTATCTATCTATGATATATATTTTTTCATGTATATTTGTGTGTGTTTTTGGCAGTGGGATGTGTTCAGTAATCAGGTTTTTAGCCAGTCAAGAATGTCTGTTTCGATTCGTGATATAAAGTCAACCCTTCTAACCCTTCCTTATGTAGGAAAATCCACATGTGATTGTTTTGGCCTCTTTGGTGAGCAGAGTGAAGGGAAGCCAAAAGATGAAAAGCACAAAACACAAAAACCGCTGAGAGACGTAAACAGGCTGCCATAAACAGGCTGCCATTAACACTCTTGCCATCCCAACCAGCACTGTACATATATTTTATGCATTTATGAGTTACTAAACTTTTTGTATGTTGTCTGCTGGTCTTCACTTGTCGTATGCAGCTTTCCCAAAAATGCTCCTTTAATGGGGAACATTCAGAATTCAGAAGGGCCAACTACACATCCAAGTTATATTTCACAGCAAGTCAGACATTTGGTTTTGAACAGAGGTGGACATTTCAGGTCCAGAGAGTAAAAATCCAGACCAGGATTTTGTTTCAACCAACCACTTGATTACTATATGACTGTGACTCCTTGTGCTCTATTGGTTGGTTTAAATGTATGTCTGATTCAAATGTTGTGGCCCATTTGTTTTAATAATATATGTTTTTAAAAATAATTTCATGGTAACTAGTTTAAAACCCCCATCGAAAGCCGCTGTTTTTTTTCACAGAGCCTTTGAAGCAGCATCAAGCCGCAGTGTAAGGGTGACTGAGTGATCCTGTCAGCTGCCTGTGGTCCCTGCAGCGAGCTGCACAGGGGCCTGCTGTAGCAGCAAGCTCAGGCCGGGAGGAGTCTGACATGGCAGCCGGCTGAGCCCAGGTTTGGGAAGATCAGTTTCCAGCAGAAGGATTGCTGCTGTCAGCTTGGACGCCCTCAGTCCTGCTTCCAAGGGGCCTCTTTCTTTAGGGTGCCAACAAAAGGAATTTATCAGAGGATAAATAAAACAGGACATTAAAGAAGGAATAATTTATTGAATGTCCATCCATCCAGACATTTACTGCTTTGCTGGCTGAGCTGTGATGCCCCAGTGAGGCCGCAGCTCAAGGTCTTCCCAGAGCCTGCCTGAAGTTTCTTCTGACCATGCGGCTTCCACCCGGTCCAGCGAAAGGGCAGAATCCAGTGAATGACAGCTGTCTTTGTCTCGGTCACATTTGAGGAAGCATCTTTCTGCCGGTCCCCACAACTGATCTGCTAGGCAGCAGCAGAAATGGCGGCTCCACCTTGAGGCCTCACGGTGGAAGTGCTGTCGTTCCATTCTTCTAGAGGAGAGAAGACAGCCGGTGCCACATTGAGAGGAGAGAGATAGTGAGGTCCAAATATTTCAGGGAGAGCCTTGGCCTCAATTCAGCGAAGCTCTGAGTGTGTAGCTTCAGGAAGGTGTCCCTAGGAGGGAATCCTGACTCCAGAAGCCTGGGAAGTACTTGTTGAGGTTCTGTCTTTGTGCCGGTAGCGAGCCTAGTGTCCTACAGAAGCACATCCGCTCACACACTGGGCAAAGTCCCTGTCCCTGCGGCCCGCGCCACACGCTCCGTACCCGCCGAGCTCCGTCTGGTGAGCGACGCAGTCTGAGCGGTTCTGAAGGTGGGCGACCAGCAGAGGAGCAGGCGAAGGAGCCGGAGGCGAAAGCATGAGCTCAGAGGGTGAATCTGGGCAGCGTGGGAGCACCTCCTCGTCTACAGAGGAGCACGGACGGACTGCCTCGCAGGAGAGCAGCACCACGCCGCTATCTTCTGCTAAGGAGGCCCAGGGAATAAAAGATTTTCTGCCAGCAGAGGGCGCCCATGCAGTCAAGCAGCGGCTGGCCCTGCGACTGAGTGAGAGGAGGCATGCTCCCCTAGGGTCCTACGAGGAGGCCCCTGCCTCCCTGGACCTCTGGAGCAGGGGCAGCACCGAGTCCGGCTATTTCTCCCGCTCTGACAGTGGCGAGTGGTCCCAGGCAAGCCCCCCAAACACAGAGGCCAAGAGTTATGCTGAAATTATACTTGGCAAATTTGGACGGTTAGATCAGTGGCACAGGAACCAACAGCAGCAGTGTGCAGGGTCTGCAGAGCCAGGCGAGAGACGGAGAAACGTCCCGATAAACGTGCCGGCCAATCAGGTCATTGAACACATCACCAAGCTCATCACTATCAACGAAGCCTTGATTGACACCAGAGAAATTGACAGTGTGAAACCTAGACGATCCTCTCTGTCCAGGAAGAGCAGCATAGAAGTGCCCAAGATCTCGACTCCCAAAGCACCTGCCTCCAACAGCAGCGGCTCAGTTGATGTGGGATTGTCCAGGGACCCCCTCCATCCACGCTTTCTGAGGGTGGGCTTGCTCGCCACTCGCCTGTACACAGCCCCCCTGCTCAGGAGCCACTCCCTACCTTCGCCGACTGGTGCTGCGGACTCTGCCGCCCGCAGGTTCCGCTTCAGCCACTCCTTCGATGAATGGCAGGCCTCGCCGGCCGGGAAGCGGCTGGGCCGGCATCACGGCACGCTGAGACGTCAGCCTGCCCTGGAGGTCCCTGCTGAGCCGGAGCCCATTCTCCACGAGGCGCCCCATCGATCCAGCGTCACCACGGTCATGCCTGGTCCTTGGCAACACCAGTACATCAACACGCCCGGCGGCCAGCAAAAGGAAAGTAAGAGCTATGTGTCTCATTGCCGAGGGCAAGAAGTCTTAAGGGCTGATGGATCTAGCTTCCCCACTGGATACCTGGCGGAAGAGCTGAACAACATTTCCAGAAAGGAAGTATTGATTCAGAGGTTGCACAAGAGGCAGAAAGAGGGAAGCCAGGAGCATGAGGGGGATCCTTCCAAGATGCCTGAGATAGCTGGTCCTTTTCCCCCTACGTCCACATGCACAGGCAGGCAGAGGAACAGTGCCGTGGGGGAAGGGTGGGACAGGGCAGACGAGGCGTCACAGTCAGGCTCAGATGGGACAAACACTGGAAAGGGCATCTCCGTGATTCAGCACACCAGCAGTTTTGAGAAAAAGGAAAAGGTGTTTTCTGCTTTCTCCTTCAACAAGGACCATCACCTACCGCAAAGAGAGCTGCCAAAGTCACACTCCCACGCCCGTCTGCTGCGCCAGCCCAGCGTTCAGGTGCCCGAGCTTTCGTTTACAGAGGAGCCAGGCGGCAGCATCGCGAAGCCCTCCAACATGGATGCAGTGTTCCAGTGGCCAAAGCGCAGCTCGACCTTGGCCCAACTCCCAACAGAAAAACTGCCCCCCAAGAAAAAGTGCTTACGCCTGGCTGAGGCGGCTCGAGCCTCGAGGGGTCTCTGTGTGAGTTCACTGCCATGTAACTCCGCTGTGAAGAGCAGCACATCCCTCCTCCGCATCTCCACATCTAATGACAAAATACCTCAAGCCAGTCCTGAAGCGGTGCCTGCAGCAGCTCCTGAGGGTGTTCAGGTGAGCCACGCAATGACAGCACTTTCGCATCCTCAGCACCCGCACATGCTGCCCAGCTATTCAGCCCAAGCCAGAGATCCCTGCTGCCCACCCGCATGGAACAAAGGACAGAGGTGTCAGCCCACGAGAGACCCCATCTGTGGAGCATCTGGCCAGAACAATCCTTCATGCCAGACAAGTGGAGAGGAGCTTCTGCAGGTCTGCCCCAGTAACCCAGACCCAGCTGTGCTTCATGCTAATTTCAGCCCAAGTCCAGCATCTGATTTTAACCACAAAACAACGAAAAATTCCAGCGAATCATGCCTGGCTTCTCCTCCTCCTGAGCCTGTTACAGACGTGAGAGCTGCCTGGTCCCCCTACAGGGTGAATTCAGACCCCGTGGAGCGCTCTCCGTGCCCGGTGCCTCCTTCCTGCAGTCAGTCAGCTGCCTGCCTCCTTCCTAAGCCTGCCCTTCCCTTGCCCTCATTAAGGAGCAGGTCCAGTTCTGCCACCATGCAGCCGGGGCTGCAAACGGAATCCAGACCATCCCCATCTCTCTCGCTGAGCCAGATCCCTGTGGTCCCTCAGGATCCCGACCGTTTGCCTGATCCCTCTCCCTCTGAGCTTCTGAGGCCCGTTACTGCGCCGGCGGTTCCGGTCCGCACTCAGACCCCTGTAGCCAAATATGGAAGTGCCGTGTACACTGCACAGTCACAGATCCCTGCACTGAAACAGAAGGATCTAATCTGCTCTGCTGTAACCAAAAGGAAGCTGGACGAAGACTGTCAAAAGCCACACGCAGTGATCGCCTCCTCTGACATTCAGGGGCACCGGGGCTTATTGCTGCCCCTGACACCGGGTGCTATGGAGACAGGGAAGGGACAGGGAAGTGTCCTCTCGCCAGGGAGCGGCCTGGAGCTCAGCCCTGAAACAGAGCATCGGCAGAAGCGCGCAAAGAGGGAAGAGGAGACTAATTATAGTGACAGGGATGGTAGCGGAGGAACAGGAACTGATGAGCAGGGTTTGATCACGAACCCACCTCCGATGTCTGAAAAGAAAGAGGAAGATGAGGCGGCAGCAGAGGAAGTGGATTCCAGTGACAGCAGGAAGGGTGATTCAATGACGGGACAGACGCAGGGAGACAGCAGCCAAAGGAAGCCGCTGGGAGCACTGAGCTCTGAGGCGTACCCCTGCCTGCACACCGCCACCTCGCTAAGCTGGTGCTTCCTCTGCCCGTCCCCCCAGAGTGACACACAGCCCCCAGGCAGCTCCTCCCAGCCCAGCGCCTCGCCCGGCCTGAACTCGCTCGGTCTCTCCACCAGACTGGCCCTTTCCCTCCTGCAGTCCAAGCAGAAGCACAGGCCTGCACTCTACACCACTGCCAGCACGACGCAGCCCACAGCCTCGGAGCTGCTTCCTGCCGGGAAACCGCAAATGTCCCATGGAGATGTAAGTCCACCTGAGTGCATTCGGCCTCCTGCAGATCATTGCATCACAGACACCTGAAACACTTGGTTTCGCAATTTCTGCGGAAAATACAGTTGTTTCCAAATTTAAACACAGCTGTAACATTGAATTTTAGAATGTGGCATACCTATCATACAGATGTATTATATCATTATTAGCTAAACTTAAATACCTTATTTACTTAATATCGATGCAGTGTTATGATTTTATTATGTACTTTACATACATATTTTATGTATTTGCAGCAAAACTATACACGACGTAGATATATTTAGCAACTGATGTTTTAATCGTAGCTGTGGTTGATGTAGAGGATCAGATGCTTGCCATGGTTTTCAGAGTTAATGTCGTACTTGTCACCCTGTTGTTCCGGAGCACAGACCCTGGCCTTGGCAGTGCAGCCTCAGTCACGTGCCCCTCCCCTGTGTCCTGCAGATGCGGCAGGGCGGTGCTGATGAACGTACCCAGGCAGAAGCTGCCTCACCTAGTGCACCAGCAGCATCCAGGGAACCCACTCCCACTGCCGAGTAGCAAGAGAGGAGTCGCCATCCAGGATGAGGCATGATCCAGCTCCAGGCGAAGCCATTGCAGAGAGAGGCATATCACGAGGCTCTGGGTACATAAGTCATTCCTTCTTGGGTTAATCACAAGATCCACTTCATTTGAGTTTGAGCACATCACCTGTAGTATACAAGTGTGGACACACTGCCTATACCACATGAGAGTGATATAGCATATGAGTGAGAATACATCACCTAGTTATATAAGTGTTAACACATTGCTACCCAGCTATATTACAGTATATGAGTGTGAACAAGTCATCTATACCATAAGTGTGAACACATCCCCTATACCATATGAGTGTGAATACATCATCCATAGTACATTAGTGTGAACACGTTGCCTGTACCACGTGAATGTAAATACCCAGCTATGCCATATGAATGAACGTGAACACGTCATGTATACCATATGCGTGTGAATACACCTCTGACACAACATGAGTGTGAACTAGGCTTGGGCGGTATGACAGTATTATGGTATTAAGTAATCCCGAGGGTATTTTTAATACGGTCCAAAATGCGGACACCCACCTTTCTATGAAACTGATACGGAAATGCTGTATTGAGGTGATGTATTACAGTGCACAGCACCTGCCACCAGAAGTCACTACTGGTGAGAAAGATGGTGACTGTGAGTGGTACAAATACTAGACTAGTGAAAAAGCAAAAGTTTCTGCCCCTGTTTGGGAGTATTCTACATTTCTTCCCAATGAGAACGGTGGGCCAACCAGTCTGTTCGTTTAGTTTTTAGTCTACATTGAGAGTATATCTGAACATCATGCATGTAAATAAAGTTACCTGAAACATAGAAGTTGCAACATGTTTTTAACTGATGGAAAATGCAAATGGGGTGGCACGGTGGTGCAGTGGTTAGCCCTGTCGCCATGTGTGTGAAGTTTACATATCCAGCATACTGAGGTTAAGTGAAGTTACCAAATTGTCCATAGGTGTACATGTGTGAGTGGTTGGTCTGTGTGTCCCCTGTGACGGATTAGTGCTCTCCCCTCCAATAGCCTACATCAGGGACTCCCAACCTTTTTTAACTCGAGATCTACTTTTCAAGTTGCCAGTGTGCTGAGATCTAGCAGTTCAAATAGGGAGCCATAGCCATTACTCTGTTACGCTATTATTTCTCTAACTATGGCCTTTCTACATAGTTAACATGCACACAGCAAATCCAAACAAATCCAGGTGATTGAAAAGTGTAAATAAATGTGTTTCTCTATCTTAGTGGGACCGCTGGCACTGGGAAGATGCAGCTCGGTAAAAACTGACTGCTGTGCTGCTAACTGACTTTTCTCTTCCCGCACTTTTCGGCTGCGTGTGGCTGTTTTAGCAGGGAACTAAGTCTCGTAGCTTTTGTGCATCGTTTTGAAATGCCGCTCCAAAATGCCCTTCTTTGGTAAAGCCACACTTGCATTGCATACAAGACATATACAACTTCGAATTTGAGTAAACAAAAAAATAATCCTCTTCCTACTCTGAATGAAAATTATACGCCTTTGATCTTTTGGCTTCTGACATGTTTACGTGCTAAAAGATTACAGTATGCGATTAGTTGGCCGCTGAAAAATGGGCACACGTGCGCAACTGCATGGACGCTCGCCACGCACTTCGCGATTGATTGAGAACGGCGATCAACTGTTTGGGCACCTCTACATGATTTATATATTGCATTGTTTTTATACTGTCATATACCATGCTGTAATGTCTAGAAGGTTTGACAGTATGAAGAAATAAATACCACCCAAGCCTAGTGTGAACACATCACCTGTAACACATGACTGAACAGATGTATACCACGTGAGCGTGTACACATCACCTATACAACATCAGTGTGAACACATCACCTGTACCACATGTGTGTGAACACACGACCTATACCACATGAGTGTAGGTCTAACACCTATGCCATCTGTCTCTGAACACATTGCTTATACCATATGACTGTAATCACACTGCTTATACTGTACCATCTGACTGTGAACGCATCGCCTATACCATATGACTGTGAGTCCATCACCTATACCATATGAATGTGAACGCATCAACTGTACCATAAATGTCATCCACTTTAAATTATGTTAACACTGTCTACTTCATGGGTGTACATGTACATGTAAATGACAACATTGTAAACATATAAACTTCATCATTTGTTAACACTATGTCCGTTCTTAGATAAAATATAGGTAACCAGTGTGATATTTTCTGCTTCATTGCCAAGTTTGAATTCATTTTTATTGATTATAATACATTTGCTCCCAACGTAGTGAAACAAGTAACAAATATCTATGAATACACAGAAAAAACTGTAGAGTTTTTAATATAAATCCAAAATTGAGGTTTATTTTTGATCTAAAACAAAAATGTGCCATATTTTAAAAGTCAAACAGGGTCTGAATATATCTTGGTCATAACAGGTATGAGTCCGGCACTGAAATGAGAAATTTCTTCTTTGGTTTCCATTTCATGACCCCGTCTGATGCCCAGACTTGGAAGTCTCTTTGGGAACATCGAGAAGGTGATAGGAGCAGCCTGGAGCTGGAGACGCGAGCGGCAGCATCTGTGTCAGTCAGCTGCATTGTGGAAGATGACAAAGAATCTTTTCTCACTGTAATATCTTCTCATTTCATTTTGTTTTACTTAAAAATTCTCTGGGTGTTTCTGCGTGGTATCCCAAGGTATAAGGTGCCTGTAGCTCATGGCTGAATGTGTGGCGTGTGTGTGTGTGTGTGTGTGTGTGTGTGTGTGTGGTCCAGGTATACATTATATTGTGGGGATGTTTGTGCCCCACAATGTGATAAAAAAATAACCTGTTATTTTGATGTTGTGAGGCACATTTTTTTGGTCTCCACAAAGAGAAATTCAATTTTAGAAAAATCTGTGAATGCAATCAAAAACTAAATAGGCCATTTTGTTTGATTACTTATGGTTAAGGTTAGGCCTGGGTAGGGGGTAAGGTTATCATTGTTGGCATCAGGGTTTTTCCAGTAGAAATGAATGGACAGTGCTAGCAAAGAACAGGTGTGTGCGTGTGTGTGTGTGTGTGCACATCTTTGTGTGTGTACATGTGCACATATACCTCCTGCCTAGTGATTGCACAGAGCAATGGCCATCTTACCTATTTGTATTGTATTCTTGTGGTAATGGCGGAGAAGTTTTTAGGTAGACTGACTGATTGCATTACTCCTTCCACCCAGGAGAGGGCAGCAGGTCACGGTACTTATTGACTGCATTGTTTTTTCACTATGGAAAAAATTGGAGTTTGTATACAGGGAGGCTTTTGAACCGGGAGCATCTTAACTTCACAGGTCTCTAAAGGAACATGATGATGATGATGGTGATGATGAAGATGAGGAATACCTGATCAAACAGTCTGCTCCAACAATAAATATATTTTGTGGGAGGACCCCCACTCCTCGGGTGAATCCTGAGAGTGTGGGGGGAGGGATGATGAGGGGGCTCTATAGGACGGGGGGGGGGGACATGAATGTCAGCATCTACATGTCTCTCACCGGCTTAGTGTCTTTATATACAGCTTTACCAAAAACTTGTACTTGAGCAATATTTGTATACTTAGGGAAAGCATTTTATGGTGCATATGAATTTATATCTGTAAGAAGCATGTTTTATAAAACCTATGGTTGGTATTCTTCTGATACCTAGGTGTCTTATTTGGTTTGTGTTGATAAGCACACACGTCTGCATATCTACATGCTGGAGGATGGAGCCACATGATAAATGTTTTTTCAACCACCAGAGGGAAGCAGAGAGTAATCAGCAGTCTGCAGTGACTAACCAGGAGACAAAAACACAGTGCCACTAAAACTACAGTTTCAGTGCTTTAGTTAATGCTTTTAACCAAATATCTTACCAGTTCTACATATCTTTTACATAATATTTTACCAAAGTAATTCCTCTATACAGTCCGGTTTAACATAACGCTCTTTGACCCTGTATTTTTCTGGAACTGAATCTCAACTGCTACCACTACATCACCTTAGATTCATAAAATCTTGTTCATGAAAAAATTCATGAACGTAAAAATAATGTGCGCAGGAAGGGGGAAAATGATGTCATTTTCCATAAAACAATCTTACAAATGAACACGATGATATTGGGTCTTCACTTGTAGTTCCCTCCATTCGAACCCTCGAGGGGATGCCCATCTACTGCAGGACACAAAGGTAGGGGGCTCCCTGGATGAGAAGCCTGTCCACCACAGGGAACACAAAAGGGGGCGACGTAGAACGGATGTCTGTCCACCGCAGGGCACAAGGTAGGGGGCTCCCTGGATGAGAAGCCTGTCCACCAGAGGGAACACCTTACACAGGGAACACCTTACACATGGGAAAACCTTACACAGGGAAAACCTTAAACAGGGAAAACCTCTACACCTTACACAGGGAACACCTTACACAGGGAACACCTTACACAGGGCACACCTTACACAGGGAAAACCTTAAACAGGGAAAACCTCTACACCTTACACAGGGCGTTCCCTTGAGGGGTGAACATGAGAATGGACATGTGTGTTGGGGGTCAGGTGTCAAGCCCTTACTCGAACGCCTGCAGGTGTGAGGCTCCTGTGGTGCTGTGTATACCTCTTCAAATGACAGATATTTAAACACAATTATTACACACACAGGCCTCAGTGAGTACCAAAGCTTTGGACATTTTACTTGGCATTCAACATTCTGTCCCCTTTCTGTACCCATCCTCTGTAACCTCTATAACATAGCCCACTCACTCCAAATGACATCTGAAAGAAGCATTTTGATTATAACTTGGGCTCCAGACTGTGACCATTTTTTGAGACAGTATGACTAAATTTTATAACCAGGTGCAACAGTTGTACTTGCCATTTTTAATTCTTCTAAACCATCATTGTTTATCGTGTGAAGCAGCAGGAGGAAGCGAGGATTGGTGTGTAAATTAGAAATGGCTTTAAATTAAGGGCTTAGATAATGTTTGCATGCATATTTGCATGCGTTGAAATGAATAGTCATGTAGATAAGAATACAGATAAGATATATGAATTATGGTTCCACATATTGATACCTACCAGCGCATTTTAATCAATTATATAAGGGTTAATGCAGGATGACTCCACTTACACGTCTGTACTTGAATTTATGAACCAAAAACACATTTATGAGTAGAACTACTATTTAGACTTAAGCAGTAAAATGCCAGCACAGCATTCTGTGCAGTATTTCCTGACTGTGGGTTGCAGTAACATAGGCCTATTCATTGAGACATTAATTCATTAATTTTGCTTTATATAACTCCTAGTATTAGGATGTGTTATGAATAAAAACCAATTTATTTACTGTTTACCGATTATTAGAACCAGACCTGCATACCACCCAGTTTAGGCAGATTAAACAGATATGTGAAGTATTACTGACATCAGTGGCAAACTGGCAACATTGTGAGTGTGGTTGTTAACATGATTTATTTCATCTTGAAACACTGTTTTCATTTTAGCAAAGCATTGAAATGACATAACTGCCTCAAGTATCTTCTGTTGTGATAGTTGAACTCTTTAAAGAGAACCAATGCAGTACTTTGTTACTTAAACATTTAAGCAATTTGTTTTAGGTGTATATCGGATACAAGACTGGGTTTCGATGATCAGATCTGGATTTAAAATCTAAACGATACCCAACCCTGTTGGTGTGTGTATGTGAAGGATATAGAGTTCAGAGTAGAGAGCTGATGCGAGGCTGTCGTCATCATGAACACGGGTTGGGGACGATTCTGCACAGGATGTCATCTGCTAGTGTCTGGTCCATAAGTTACTTCCTTTGGTCACAATGAAACAAACTTTGGTGTTTATGTTTTTAAAAAATGCCCTTTAACTTAATGACTTTTTCCTTTAAAACTGAATGAAGTGAATTGTATGTTTATCACCAAAGCGTTTATCAGTAATACAGTTAACATGTGAAAAACATGAATGCATTGTGTTGCATATCGGTATAAGTGGTGCGCCTAGATTTTTTGCTGGCGCCTTTTTCATGTTCAGTAAGGAGCGTCAGCGCTATTGGTGGAAAAAGTTCGTCTGGAGCCCTGGTTGTAACCTAATGTCATTTAAACTTTCTGAAAAATAAATAAACAAGTATACAAACAAATAAATTAAATTAAAAAGAAAATCTAACACTTAGTATGATATTTTCTGTACGAAAGTCACAGCCAAATTCTCTAGGTAAAGTATTATTAAATCACTACAGTATCTAATTTTCTTTGTCAGCTTTAATAACTTTGGATAGCATTACTCTTTTCTTTAGATGGCTAATTGTGGTTGATGTCCTCATTCAAGGGCATATCACCTCAAGCTTTTGGAAAAGAATTTGTGTCAAACGTTTGTGTCACTTTCAAAACAATAAAGAAAATTTGCAACCATGTGTCAAAAAATACATTGTGTCTGGAGACAATGGGACCTCTGACTGTGTTTTTATATCTCACAACATATTGCAGCCTGGCTAAACATAAGCCTGTGGTATAAAATACACTAGGAATGGTTACTGGATGGAGGAAATAAAAATTCTAATATCCATCCATCCATCCATCTTCCAAACGCTCAACTATCAAAGGAAACACAACGGAAAGGGTGTCTGTCACACGTCAAGTGTGAGTAAGTGCGTGTGCAGCTCACCATCCTGATGCTTCACCATAGTGTACATGAGCCAGAATGAAACAGAGCATCTCAGAATATTGTTCCACATATCAAACTTGAGGATTTTCCCTTATGTTTTAGCACCTTTAATTCCAAGGCAGTTTTCTAAAATAGGCTGTGCATTTTGTGGCGCTACCCAATTATTAAAAGGACTAACTAAGAGTGACGCGTAGAAGCTGTGAGCCCCATGTCATTCACCCTCTCTGAGTCGCTGTCTCATGAGGACCCACAGCATGTGACCATTTAGGGACATATTTCTCTTCACTCTTGCAGCAGAAGGAGTGGATATTGGTCTATCTGTGCCCTCATTCTACAGACATTGGGTGGATCTACCATCAGCTGATACTTACGTGGATGTGGAAACTTAGTGTTAAGCTTTAGATTCACTTAAAGCTATTGGAGGAACGTATCAGACAGTCAGCCTAAGGCTCCCAGTTCATGTTGAATGTGACGAGGGTCCTCTCAGCTGCACTGGCCCCTGAAATCACAGCCAGATAGAGAGGTAACTCCAGCCCACAGTGCTGCCTGGGGGGCATCAGTCCTGGTTTTTTTCCATTTCCATAAATCAGTGAGTCTCAGCAGTTTCTGTTTGCCGGCCCGGGAGCTGCGGTCTCTCTCTCCTTCTTTGTGTCTGGGCTGTTTTGTTGGGTGAAATTGGGGCAGACTGTGCCAGAGACTTGCAGTACAAGATTAATGCATTCCTGGAGCCCAAAGAATTCTCTGGAATGCACTGCATCGGGCTGTTTGTGTTGGCTGGCCTGCATTCCTATGTCTCATTCATATGTGCCGGAAAAGGAAGTGGATAAGGTCTGTCTGCGCAGGCCAGCAGTGAGACTGCTCCACTGCTCCACACACGCCTCTGTCTTTGGGGGGGGGGGGGGGGGGGCATTTTCCATCTCCCTTTGTTTACTTTTCAGCAGCAGTGGGGCTGCTCCACACTTGCCTCTGTCTTTGGAGGGGGGGTATTCTCTCATATAAATAAATGATAATAATAAATACATTTATTTTTGTATAGCGCATTATCACAACATTACATCCTTTCAAAGTGCTTTACAGCATCCAAACCCAAAGCCCCCAGTGAGTAAGCCATTGGCGAGAGTGGCAAGGTAAAACTCCCAAGAAGGAAGAAACCTTGGGAGGGGCCAGACTCAGAGGGGGAGCCCATCCTCCAGAGGCCAGCAGGGAGAGTCACATACGATAAAATCTGAGACACAAACGGGGAGCAGGGGGCAGATGACAAGCCGGCGCCGACGCTCCCTCCAATCGCCAGGCAGCCAGAAGGCAAGATGGATAGACAAGGTAGATGATGCAGGCAGAACGGCGAGCTGGATGCACAGACGTCATCGGTAGTGGCGACGTCACATGTAGCAGGGTGTGCTGGACATCTTGACTGAAGTATCCAGGCAGCACCCCCATGGAGGAGTAGGGGAAATAAATTATGCAATTAGTCAAAGCAGACTAGACTATAGGCAGTGCTAAAAGTTAGATGAGTGTAATATGAAGTGCAATGCTGCGGCTGATATGGCTATGGCAGCATAAGTAGGAGGGATAGGCTGTAGGGAATGCAGGCATGAGGAGACCCTAGGTACTAACAGATATCCCGCACCTTGAGAATGAAGCAAGCGCGGGGGGTTGTATGAGGTCAGCAGATCACTAAGGTATTCTGGCGCAAGGCCATTCAATGCTTTATAGGTTAATGGTAGTATTTTATAGTCAATCAAGGACTTAACTGGTGATCAATGAAGGGAGGATAAGACTTGTAATGTGTTTTTTAGTGTTTGTGAGAACTCTGGTTG
>JAABNY020000046.1:17601178-17618947 GCA_015164015.2 Brevimyrus niger
GGGGGGGCCGGGGCGGGGGAGGGGGGGGCGGGGGCGGGGAGGAGTCGAGAGTGATTGGGGCAGGGCGGGTTCGGGCGTGGCGGGGGCAGGGCAAGGTCTGGAGTGGCTGGGGCAGGGCGGGGTCTGGAGTGGCTGGGGCAGGGCGGGGTCTGTCGTGGCTGGGGCAGGGCGGGGTCTGGCGTGGCTGGGGCAGGGCAGGGTCTGGAGTGGCTGGGGCAGTGAGGGGTCTGGACTGGCTGGGACAGGGCGGGGTCTGGCGTGGCTGGGGCAGGGCGGGGTCTGGAGTGGCTGGGGTAGGGAGGGGTCTGGAGTGGCTGGGGCAGGGAGGAGTCTGGCGTGGCTGGGGCAGGGAGGATTCTGGCGTGGCTGGGGCAGGGCGGGGTCTGGAGTGGCTGGGGCAGGGCGGAGTTTTGCATAGTTGGAACTGGGAAATACGCATTACTTTCCTTCTGCTAACTGAGCCCCATTTGGGTCACCAAGCTGAACCAACTACGTGGGGGTGGGGGGGGGCTGAGTGTGGGGGATAGGATTTATGCAGGTCCTTGTTTCACAGACATGTTTTTCTCTCAGAGGACTTCTTGTTATTTCCTGTTTTAAAGTGTTTCTATCCACCTGCATCCAGCGACAGAAGCGGGGGCAGAAGATGCGTGATGGGATGGGTGCTGGGTGAGAGCTGGCCTCCGCAGTCCGGGGCGGCACTCGTCTCCTGAGGTAGGTATGCTTGGATCTTGGAAGGAATTCAGACACCATTCACCTGGTGGCGGGGTGAGGGTGATCTGCCATGTGTTGCACACGTACAGCAGATGGGAAGATAGCGTCAGGCTCCTGAGGCTCTGCTAGGCTTCACACCCACTGATAGGCATCTTGGCTTTCCGCTCGCTTGCCGGCAGGAGCCAGCATACCAGGGGGCTGGATCGCAGTGAGCTAGGGGACAGCTTTGACTTACAGCTCCTCTTTTCATTCAGTACATACTTACTCTTCTTAGTATGTGAGACAAACCAGGCCTTTCAGAGAGAAGAGGGAACTTTCAGTTTAAAGGATTTCAAACGTTCTTCTGCCCACAGGTGGGGCTGGAGCTGGCATCAGGGGCCCTTGTACACAAAGCGTTCAGTTCTCCGTCTTAAATAGAAATTCCGTTTTCTGTACTTACGAGCATTCAGGGGGTCTAGTGCTGTTGCCATGGCATCACACTCAGGGTCTGATGAATGCCCTTAACTAAATCATCCTAAATTCCATATCAAGATTCACATGGTTACAAAATCCACAGTGTGTGTATCAGTCTGTCTGCCAGCCTGCCAGCAGGTAAATGAGGCCATCTATTTTACAGCACCGGCCTGTGACCTGTCGTTTTCAGTCTAGTGCCAGAACAGCAGAAGTAGCCATCTTTCCTAGTTGTGACCTGTAGCAGAAAGTAGCCCTTTTTCCTAGTTGTGACCTGTAGCAGAAAGTAGCCCTTTTTTCTTGTTTTGACCTGTAGCAGAAGTAGCCCTTTTTCCTCGCTTTGACCTGTACACATAGCTGTGTTACATGTCGATGCCATGTCTGTAGGTCAGGGGCGGTTCAAATGTGCAGATTGAAGGTTATGTAGGTGAGAACTCAGGGGAACAAATGAGAACTTTCCACCAGGCCTGACAGGGTGGGGGGCCAAGATGCAGATTCAAGTAGATCATGCGGGTTCCATTTTGGAGCGTGTGTATGTGTCTGTGTGTGTGTGTGTGTGGGGGGGGGGGGGGGCTCAACTGGGCTGCTTTGGTCATTCACTCACTCAAGCTCACAGCGGGTTTAACAGCCCAGCCGTCAGAAGGAGGAGCACCTTTGTATTCGACTCACAAAAAAGAGACAGTAGGGGACGTATGGCAACTGCTTATGCAAACATGTGTACTGGATGATTCACTGATACTGGCCTGTTCAGTGACCCTGAACTGGCCTAATCAGGCACCAGATACCCCCTGCCTTGCCGATCAGCCTGCTGGGGTCTGCGCACAGTCACTCATTAACCTGGGCCTCCCACAGCGCCTCAGCATGCTGACTACTACGCTATCCCATTTACATACTTCCTTTACCTTTACATTTTACACATCTGGCAAACGCGTTTTTTGTTCGTACCAGTGAGGCAAATGGCACATAGATTAGCTCCCAGCTCAAGGACAAGACAAGATTTTGAATAGCTTCAGTCTGAAGAGGGAAATTAAAGAGGGGGGAGATGCTTCCTAAAACCTGACTGAGCACATCATTCCTGTCATAGTTCCTGGTAAATGAGCCTCCAGTCTTCCCTAGGTTTCAGAATCAGGGCAAGATGCTGGTAAGACGGCTTTCCATTTTCAGCTGTTTTTCAGCTCAACACATCTGTCTCGCTACTGGCTATTTTGTTTTATTATTATTATTATTATTATTATTATTATTATTATTATTATTATAAGCTTAACTCATTGTCAAAAATATCCTTCAGTATCATTATGAAATGTACCAATCAATACTAATGGACATCCTTATTATTGCCCAAAGTGCTCCATCTTGTATGCGACCACTAAGAAGTGCAACTTCCGTGACCTTAATGTCCTGATAAACACTTTTAGATGTTGGCTCTTCAGGTAGTTTGTGGGAGTAGAGGCACAGATACCAGGAAAGAGTTACGTGCGGCTCTCCCCAGACACGCTGGGGATATCGATGCCGTTTATCAACGTCGTCCACCTGCATGAGATCGGAATCGGCGCTGCAAGCATGTCAAGCTGTTGCAAAATGCATCCTGCGCTATGCTGGCCGCTATCGTGGCATGCTGGTCCTCTGTACTAATCCCTGCGTGTGTCTATTTTAACTTCACAGTGTCACGGCTTTCTGGCCTCCCTGCCGACACCCTCCCTGACACATTTCCCGTGCGGCAAGTAAGGTGGTGCAATTAAACGTAGGCAGAGGCAAAAGCCAGAGAGAGATTTTTCCTGCTCTCTAGATGGGAAAGCCTCCGTCACCAATCATGCTGTGGTCTGAGATCAGTACTCGCATCCATCAAATCATGCGTCGTGTCAGGAAGGGACAGCACCAGCAGTGCTCTGTGGCTCCACTCCAACTGGGTCGCTGACCTCTGGGTACAAGAATACGACGCGCCTTCGTGTGAAGAACACTTCAGGGACTAGGAGGTCCTCTTTGCAGGGAGTGTGTATCTGTGACTCAACGCATTAAAGGGCTTCAGGCAACATCTGTCAGCCACCGTAGGTCCTGAGTCCATTTCCATATAATAATTTACAAATTTGTCCAAAGTCCACTCTGCTCCTCCCATTTCAGCATTAGCAACCCCTCCAAGTGAAATGGCCTCCGCCCTTTCTGCTCTGTCCCTTGTGTTTTCTGGATGAAGGAGACCAACCCTGTCCAACCATCCGAAGGTGGCTGCTACTTTTGGGTGAATATTGTGTGAAAAACACAAAGTCAAATAATATACATACAGTAAAACAGATCGAATCCTAGACAATGGTATTTAAGTGCTACTTTCGGCCTTGTTACCGGAGCCTGTTATGGAGCTAATGGGGAGAAATGAGATATTAGCCTGCAGATAAACACGCACTGGGTGTCTTGAATCTCGACGTTGTTCAGTTTTGTAATATTTAAAGGGATCTTGAGAAAACACCATTCTGCTTGTCATTTGAGAAAGCAGTTTGGCAACCTGTGAATGATTCAGGCATTACATAAGGGTCATAATCGAATTACCAGCTAAGAGCTATCTGTTCCAAAAAGCATTCCCATCCTTCTCCTCTGCTGATTAATGAAGGGATATACCCATCCATTTGCACCGATGGGAGCGTGACCTCTATCCCATAAACAGCCTCTCTGTGTTGCCGCATCTCGACTCCCTGCGTGCCGTGAATTCCTCCGAGGCAGACGGGATTCCCCTCCGTGCCGAGGCAGAGCCAAAGGCAGTTTGGCATTTTTGTGCTCCCTGGCTGTGGGTGAGGTGCACACTGGCCAATGGTATGTCTTAGATGGATGTCTCATCCTCACACACTGCATCAGCAGGAAATTAGCCTCAGTCATGCGCAATTCATAATACAGGATAAGGGACACGGTCTTGTTGATTTATTTATCGTGAAGGTGTGGAGGAGTCTGTTCATGTGGGGGGGGGGGGTGCATCTCCTCCGCGCCCCCTACTTTTGACGGCCCTGTTGAGAGGAATTATTTTTTTTTGTAGAACAAAACTCACTCTGTTGACTTTACATCATCGATAAATAAATAAATAATATTCTTCAACCAGAGTTTAATATTCATTAACTGTATCCTGGGAATGTTAAGTAACTCATCCAAAGATAGTAAGGCACTGTATTGTCCATTTTGTCTTTGATTGTTGATGCAATTACACTGCATCTTGGAAAGTAGTGACGTTTCTCCTAAGTTTGCTGAAAGGGAAAATTACATGATTTCATGTCTCTGTAGAATAATGGCAGGATCAGTCCTGGCCTTGTACGCTTCCCTGTTTGGTCAGCTAGTGGCGCTGGTCATCCCCTTCTGTGTTTCCCTAGTTCTGTTAACCTGGTCTTCTTCACTTCACAGGTCCCAGAACGTTTTCCTGCTTCCCGGGCCGCCGAGTGGCTGAATGGGCATGTGCCGTGAACCTACAATAGCCTCTCCTGTCATCATGGGTTCGTTGGACAATTTTGTTTTACATTTTGTGTTTTATTTTTTTCACCTTGTTGTTCTGCCCTTGTGTTTTAGTATAGGTCTGTGTTTTGTATCTTTGTTCCTAGTTATCCGTGCTTGTTTCTCATGTTGTACTTATTCTTTATTTCCATTTCCTTTTGTCACTCCTAGGCCCTAGTGTATTGCTTGATTATCATTACCCTCACCTATCCCTTGTTACCCTAAGTTCCCAGTATTTGGTTAATTGGTTATGGGTTGCACCTGCTTCTTGTCTAGCGTCATCTCATGTGCCTGCCTGTGTTTTTTTCTTCGGCTGGTCATTGTATGTGTTGCTTTGCATTGGTTCCTGTGTGTTCCTCACAATGTGTTCGGTCGACAAGTATCAATAAGTATACGAGCTCGGAACACCTATCTTCCTCCGCAGGGTGGAATACTTTAAACTCTAAAACTAAAGTACCATTTATCATTTGTCTTTTTTCAAATGGTACCATCTTAAATTGTGACTTTTCGTGCTACAGATTTCCTGTTGATGCCACAAAGTTCAGGGAAGGCACCCATGATAGAACCACTAGAACCAAGATAGAACCCATGCTAGAACCAGAAGCCTAGGGAAGACCGCAAGAACTGTGAGCACAAGGTCTGAGTGCGGATGTGCCCCTGCACTTTCATGTCAGTACTGATTCAAAGAAATCGGGCGCTGATCAGGTAAAACTGTATGGAAACATGCTTATCTTTTTCTCTTATCTTCATGCAGGCACAAACTTTGCACGACAGCACTGTCAAGGGTGTCAATGGTAGCATGGAAAAGCCCAAAAAAACACACCTGAGATTCTTCCCAGGGTGCTTAAGTCAGGTATGTGACATGAACAGTCCCAAGATTCAACCTTCTCTGAATTCTTGCATAGTAAATAGCTCCACAAGGCAAACAGTCTTAATCTATGCCAAGGGGAGCTGTAATGTAGGGAAAAAGAGGACAATTAAAGCTCAGTGGTACAGAGACATTGCAGATATCTTCTCTTTCACTTATTACTTGCAATAAAAGCATGCAATAAAAGGAGTATGTGTGGGAAAACATCTTAAACAAAGACGTGCTTGTGAGATCCACAGTCTTCAAACAAAAACACTCAAAAGAGATGCACCTAGTCCCAGAAACCTACTGTTGTGACTAAAGTGGGTGGCAATTAGGCTGTGTGTGAATGTTGGTCATGTTCCTCCATCACCAGGCTGGCTGAGTTTTTTGATATGGAACTATCGATCACCTTTCCTTTTATGTGCTTTGATTGAATGTTTTAACGATGCAGGGTTAGTTTCCAGCAAGGCATGCCTGTATCACATATTAATACAGGCCAGTATGTGTTGATATGTAGTGCACATACAGGCATGGGTGAGCCTAGATTTGCAAAAATCCAGTTTTCAATCCTGTAGATTGTAGTCTGGCCTATCGGCACCCATGACCCCCCAAAGGGACCCCATAACATTCTCTTTAGAATCTCTTTTATTTGCCTGTTACAAACTTACACTGTTAATCAGTATAATCAGACTTTAATTGCACTAAGAACCTCTAAAACGTCTCACAAAGATTCCATGTGACTCACACGGCCTCTAGTGAGCATTTCTGTCACTGTGATTTAGAGGCGCAGCACACTTAATGGCTTTGCTTCCTCATCCCTCTCCCTCTCTCTCACACACACACACCCTCCCACAGACACACAGATCTGACTTAAAAAACACACACAGAAGCAAAAAAAACAAAACTTGCCACTAGGTGGCAGTGTAGTAGCAAAAAAGGATATACTTAACATATTATTGCTTTATGTACAGGGTGCTGAAGTGGGTAGCAGTTTCAGCTCCCACCTCCAGGGACAGAGGTCTGAATCACACCACTGCTGTGTGTGTTCTTGTGTTCTCTCCTGCTGTAGTTAGGGGAACTGGCATTTCTAAATAGCCTGTAATATGTGTGTGTGCTCAGTGATAGACCAGCATTTCACCCACAGTGTCCCTCTGCCTTGTGCTTAATGTTTGTTGCATTTTTATTCATTGGCAGCTCGCAAGAAAAAAACAGAGCAGTTTGTTCCTGAGCCTTCAAGTTTGGATGAACCTATATCACCATTACTGTGATTCATACCTGTTGTGGAGCATCTCATTATATTTACATATATATCATCAAGATGTACTATTATTGTGTGGTACTGTATAACTGCTTTGGAAAATCAGTATATTGTTGTGTGCTACCCTTGCTGTGGCACATCTTTTATACATTATTGTGTACTATTCCTGCTGTGGCATATGTTTTATACTGTGTGCTATACATGCTGCAGAACATGTTTTGCACATTATTGTACTATACCTGCTGCAGAACATTTCTTATGCAAATAAAGAACATTCACCATTATTACCCATCAAAAAGGGCTTTGCCTATGTGTCCTCTGCATATAAAACAATATTAAGCAGTACAATTCCATCAGTCTGTCTTCCAAGCACTTGCCTTAAGTCTGTCTCGGGTAGTATATGGTGAAAGGCAGAGCTTCACCCTAGATTTGATGTCAGTCCATTGCAGGGAACGCACAAGTAAACACAGTCACTCAATATGGGCAATTTGATTCACCTAATTGCTTGTCTTTGGACTGAAACTGAAACCACAATACCCAGCAGAAACCCACACAACCAGAGAAGAACATGCAGATGCCACACGTGCAGAGAGGGGTGAGGTGACAGGGCTACCCACTGCTATACTGGCTTGCTAGGATTGACCATTTGCAATACCAAACCCTCCATTATTTGTACCTGCTTTCCCAGTACAGGGTGAGTCCAAGATTCCAGGAAATACAGCACCCGAGGCAGGGGACACCACTAAATACATATCTCATACACATACCTGTGCGTGTATTGTATACATATAAACCCATACACCCATCTGTGTAAACTGACGACAAAAAGTGCATGACGTAATTTGTTGTAACACAATGTTATTTAATATATATCGGAGGTCGAGTATTACAAAAGATCGTCCTTCGTTTAATCATAAGCGGTCTAACGTATATGCAAAATATCCTTGGCAAGAATATGATTAACCTTTACAGATCAGAAATCTTTACAACACAGGTACAGTAGTCGAAACGGGTTAGGTAATGGGTACAATGCACAGATTGAAAAGTGTGACTAATAATAATTAGTAAGAAGTAATTAGTAAAAGAAAAAGAAGAAGAAGAAGAAGAAGAAGAAGAAGAAGAAGAAGAATCATCTTCCCATAACACCCTAAAATGTTTCTTGATTTACAGTGCTAACGACTACACAGCATACCTGAGAATATACGCATGCGTTCGTTCGAAACAGAACAGAGTATGTTGGGTTTTGTAGTCATAATTCCGTTTAAACGAACTAAGCGTAACAGGTGTGTCTGTTTTCATAAACTACAGGTACCAAACACCTTTCAGAAAAGGTAAATATAAACGAACAGGTTGGGAGAGCCATATGCCGAGCTGAGGAAGGTCAGGTGTGGTGTTAACCGAAACTATTCGCAGTAGGAGGGAGTTTATAAGACCGTATTCGAATAGGGTGAGTAACGTTATTTACTGACATTTCAGGGTGCGGTCGATATAAATTATCAATAAGTAAAAAGTAGTACTCTTTAAAGTCTTTTCTTGGTTACTTTCTAACAATGACTTGCTAATTATTTCTCTGGTGGACTATCGTTGGCTGCTTGTAAATGGCTGTAGCACACGAAAACGACAGCGAATGAAAGGGATTTAAAAAGTTTAAAACAATTAGGCTTTGTACTATTGTAATGTTAAACTAAATCTTGAACTATTTTCACACGTACGACTTTTTTACTTTTTAGTCTGTAAATGAACATCGATAATTAGAGGAAAATTCTTGCAAAGATGTATTATATTACAGGCTAAGTAGTTTGATTTCTGTACTGTACACGTCGTTCTAAGGTAGCTTGCTCCATTAGGCAATTCCTCAGCCATGTAAATCATTGAATAAACGGACGATTTCCTCGTGTCGCGCTGTCATATCGGTTGTAGTGTCACCCCTTTGTAAACACACCTATCGGGCGCGGTTGATCATCCTCCTGTATAATGAGCTACGCGGGTACATAAGGTTATCCACACATCTTTGTAAATTTATTGTAATGAACAGTCCCATAAATGTTTTTGGGTAATTTGACCGCTCCGCAGCACAATCACAGATACAGACCTACAAACTTTTCTACTAGAGCTACTTTTAGAAAGGTCATAACAGGAAACTGCAGTGAGAGAAGTTATGTTGGTGTCCACAATTGTGTTCGCGTTACCGATGTCGTAAAAATTTTGCAGTTTAGTGTGTAGTTTGTAAGACTGTGAATCAGTCTGAAACAGATGGGGCTGAAAAGGTTGTCTCCAAAAGAAGGTTGCGACACACTGCGGACACAAATCTTCGGGAGTATTTGGCTGTTGGCGTCACCCGCATTATGGTGTTTGGGATACGTAAGAGGTTATGTGAATGGAATTTACCTGGGGTCACGGAGATCCTGCACACATTCTAGCAGGTTCTGTAACTGGAATACAATTTGAAATAATTATGCTCACCCAGCTGAAGATTCTCAAACTTGTGTTTTTGCTCTTGCTTTAATCTATATTGTCTGAAATACACGGTGTTCTGTCGGGATTGATTTGGGTGAAACACCTGAATACAGAAGAACTGATTTGGTTAACAGGCAGTGCCCAGCAGATTAGAGTGGAAATGCCATTTTAGATGGGAGTTTACAGAAATCTGTACTTAAAGTCTCAGAACACAAAGGAAATTTTACCTATATTGTTATGTGTTGGAAAGCATAATTTTGCATAAATTTAATGAATGCCCTGAAAATGTTAGTATCTATTCAGCTGCACAACCTGAAAATCCAGTTTTTATTATGTTGCTTTTATTGCATCTCTTGTACACCTTGTTCAGTGTGTAAATTTGAACCGATACTCAAAAGACGTGCCAATACAGACTTCATAGGGTGCCTAGCATATGTTCAGCATAAACAATGACCGTGAGCCAGTGTTATTGTAGTTACAGGCTGCAAACCTCCCTTACTATTATGGCTGTACCATTACAGGTTAAATGCAGTCTGTGTGGTATTTGGATTGTTCATGTCTGTGCTGCACTTCGATCTGCAAGTTGAGGCTTGTGCAGCTTGCCATGCCCCAATCAGATGGTAGTTTCTTTTCAAAAGCCTCTCTGTTCTTGTCAGCACAAGGAAGCCCCAAGCACCACAGCTAGGAAACAATGGAACGTGGGGTAGGAATTGTGCTTTTTCATGTATTTCAATTTTAATTTGAAAGGCAGCTGGAATACATTTGGACTACCCATCTCACCTTAGCCACGCACCCTCATGCCTGCCCCTACTCCTGTACAGTATGTGCTCCTGTTCTGTGTTCTATTTGGCAGAATTCACCCTACCACTTAGAACATTCCTATCTGGAAAGATGGAATCAGAGCTTTTGCAGTTGAACTGCAAATTGTACTTCTGCTGTCTTGTTTCTGTTGCACAAAGGGAATTTGTTTATTTTGTTGTCTCTCGTCTTTCGCTACACATGAAAACTCAGTACAGTCCATTTTTTCCCCCTTGGCTGCTGTGTGCTTCAAGTTTGCATCAGTCAGTGTCCTTACCTTTTCAGCACTCCTTCACAGGAAGAGAGAACGAAGAGGAAAAATCAAGAAAGTGTCTCCTGTGTTCAGGAATAAGTTTAGAAATGTATGATTTTGGAGGGCAACATAACTCGGGTGATCTAAGGAAGCGACCCCCTCCAAACCCAGTCTGCTCATGTGTTTTGCAGATTTCTGTCTGATGTGCTTCAGGGCAACATTCTCCCAGGAGCTGGACTGTCCATTGGCGTTTGGTCTTTGTTCCTAATGTTTCTTTTTACTGCCCGTTCAAGGTTACTTAATGCTTTTGGTAAATGGCTTGTAACTTTCAAAATGCAGTAGTGCAGCGGGCCATGTAACTGAAACATGAAACATATTGCTAAGCACATAAGTATCTGCATTGGTTGTATTCCCTGGATGGGGAATGCATACGGTTTTGAGACCATTCCAACACAATTGTACTTCTTTGTTAGGCTGATAACTCTGTATTTGATGGATATTTTTCTAACTTTGCTTGGCACTTTGAGTAACAAATTGGAATTAACCAAATTTTGACTCTGCTTACACCAAAATCGAAGAACATAATGTGAACTACTGGAAGGGCACTTACAGCAACACCTAGATGATTGGTTGACCACAAGCAATGGTACTAACTTGGAAGTTGTGGGGTAGAGACAGAAGCAGCAGAGCAAAAAATTGAGTAGATGGGAATTATTTGTGCCTCAATTTCTCTTAATAGATAAATTAAATACATTTTTTGCTTGCTTCTCCATATTTCTGCATCAGAAAATTCAGTCGATAACCAAAACACTTTTGTCTAATTTTGCTGGTCCCAGCAATGAAACTTGCCAGAGCTTATTGGCAAAGAAACGTTACATCTTCTTCTTCTTTTTTTTTTTTTTTTTATTCTGTGGAAAACAAAGGATCAATCTGCTGGGCAGATTATTAGTGAATTATAAACATGTTGCAGATTGTATTAATGAACTATAAATAAAAGGCTGCATGTTTTTTTTTTTTTATAAAATTTTATATGACAATTGATCCCCCCCCCTCCCAAAAAAAAAAAGGAACAAAATGACTTGTTCATCCTCCACTGTTTCATACGAAATGTGTGTGAAGTGTAACCTACAAACTTATTGTATCTGTTATGCTTCATGCTTAGCATAAAGGTTTCAGTTCCTGTTGTGCAGTGTAACAGCGACCAACAAAAGTTCCCAGTCAAGACAGTCTAGGATCCGGAACTTCTTTGTGAAAGTGGCCATTGATAGCAAATTGCAGTTTTAACATTTGGCCCCTCAACACGATAACTAACTATCTATAAGTATCTAAGTTTACTTAGATTAACGTAGTACGAAGTATTTCACTGATCTTTATCAAACTTTGCAGACACATTCTATGGGTGTGAAATTGGAATTGAAGTAATGCTGCTTAGTGGAAGCAAAAGCAGACAACATTTGAGTTTGTGAATGTCAGTCAACAAGTATTTTATGGATCTCATTATTAAATTTGCAAAAACCTGATTTCATTCTGAGACAAATTGTCCCAAAAATTAAGCAGTAGTGCTAAAAGGTAAGTAAACCCTTATTTATAAAGCACTTTTCACAGACAAAGGTCACTGATTTGTGTCAAAAATTCAAAATTTACAGTACATACAGTATTTAATAAAAGGGGTGGCGCAATGGTTAGCCCTCTGGGACCAGGGTTCAAATCTCTGCCAGGGTTCCATGTGTGTGGAGTTTGCATGTTCTCCCTGTGTCATCATGGGGTTTCCTCTGGGTACTCTGGCTTTCACCACAGTCCAAAAACATGTGGAGGCTAGTTCAAGTTACCAAATTTCCAGTAGGTGTGCATGTGTGAGTGAATGGCATGTGATTCTGGCTCCCCATCCTGGGTTGTTCCCTGTCTTCGGGATAGGCAAATGGTTTCAGAAATGGCATGTATAATATGAATTAAATTTAAAAAATCCAAGCAAAAGTTTCTTTAAATAAATTTTTTTTAAGACTACCATATATGTCACAGGAAAAGAAGGAAAGGACAGATGCAAAAGACACCAGGTCTTATGAACACAGTATCTGATCTTTTATGGACCTTATTACCATATCGCAAAAAAATTATATGAATGAAAATCTGCCCCTGAGACAAATCACCCTAAACTGATACAGCAGCTCTAGGTGGCAGAAGAGGACGGAAAATCAGGCTACAGAGGCTTGTGAACACAGTAAATGAAAGTATGGATCAGTTCCATATTCTCATGAATATTGTGAAGGTCAGCGGTTCTCAAATTGTGGGGCAAAAATTGATCTTCTGAAATGATAAAACAATGTAAATGATGTGAAATTGATTACACTGAGACAAGTCAAGTTCTTGGAGAGGTGGGGTAGTACCAAGCCTAAGCAGTAAGCTTGGGTGGAGTTATGGTAATAATTTTGATTTACTGTGGCATTTTTATTTGGTGAAATTGTCATTGGCACACAACCTGCCCCTTGCACACTTGGCAAAATTTATCATGTGTCCCTCAATGCCAAGGTGCCAGAATAGAAATTGCCTTTGACAATATCGTCTGAGTACCATATATTGTGGTATAGTGTCTGCACAGCATGAGACATTTGATACATCCAATAGTCCTGCCAACAGTACCTAGATTATGGAAAATCAGATATAACACAAAGGTATAGGCTTGATAGCAAAATTATTCTTGGTTGCAGAATTGGGGGGGGGGGCATACATACACTGACAGGATTCATGTCAGCTTCTCAGGTGGTTGACGTGGCATATTTTCTGAGGTGTACTCTTTGTCCACTGGGGGGAGTGTGATCACCTGTGTGTGCGCGCATGTGTCTGCACATGCATCGGGGCGGAACTCCGCCGTGCGCGATACAGAGAGCAGAGGAGAATTTTAAACGCGCGACACCCGTACAGACAAAATTACAGGCTTTTGTGTAAATAAGATAAATAGCATAAGGGTATTTAGTTTGTTTAATAAAAGGACAATGTATAGACCTGGTCTGTAGGAAAGGTAACCTTTAAATTCTTCTGTTGCGATCTGGCCCTATATAGAAAATAAAATTAAATAAAATTATCTTGACCTTCAAAGGGGGGCCGGAAGTGCCGTTGGGGGGGCAGGTCGCCCCCCCTAATATAATGGTAGGGGAAACACTGTGTATGTATGTGCCTTTAACCACATTGTATTTACTTAAGGTGGGATACAACAAATGGTGAGGTTGAATAAATTTCATAGTACAAACAAGGTATTACAGCTTAGGTTTATTCAGTTCAATTTCATTTTATTTGTGTAGCACATTTTCACAAATTTATTGTTTCAAAGTGCCTTTCATTATCCCTGCACAAAGTCCCCAGAGAGCAAGCCAGAGGCAACAGTGGCAAGGAAAAACTCCCCAGAAGGAAGAAGCCTCGAGAGGAACCAGAATGAAAGGGGGAGCCCATCCCTCAGGGGCCGGAAGAGGAAGTCAGATGAACAAAGTTCAGATTTCTGAATGTAAATGCAGGATCACTGGCGGCAGGGCAGGCATCTGGGTTTCCTGCCAGTACTCCAGTTTCCCACCTCAGCCTAAAGACATGCAGTGAGGCAAAGTGGCGTCTCTAAATGACCCAAACTTAGGGGCAGTGCTGTCTGATGGATTCCTGTGTTGGTGCCTGTGTTGGTGAAGGCGCGCATGTCTTTGCCCTGTGAAGGCAGACGTTCCTGATGATGCCAGCTTGCGCTTTGTCCTGGAGACACCAGGCATAGTACAAGATTGACAGCCGGTGTCAGAATATTACTGTCTTTCATGTGGTTTGTCTCGCGAAATACATCATGCAAAGTGAAAAGACGAACCAAGACGAAGAACAAAAAAGAATTCTTTTAATTAAACCTGCATTTTTGTGTGTTTTCCAGGACCTGCAGAACATTGACACTGCGATGGAAAGTCAAGGTAGGAGAACATCTGGCTTTTGGTGCTGGAAGGTGACACTGTCACTGAGCAGTGAGAACTGCATGGTTTTGTTAAGGCAGGGATGGGCAATCTTATCCGCAAAGGGCCGGGGTGTATGCAGGTTTTTGGGGTAAACTTTAAGTGTGCTGTTCAAACCCAGGTGTGAGGACTCGTTCAGCCAATCGGTTCTCTAATTAGTGGCATAATTAGAGAGATGCAGCGAAAACCTGCATGCCCCTTTGCGGGTAAGATTGCCCATCCCTTTGTTAAGGGAATGAAATGCTTGGAGTAAATGATCAGGTCGCTAGGTGTCACCCATGTTGAGAATGATGTAAGTATGTAAGGAAAATTTATTTATAGAGCACATTTCAAGATGACAAACATACACCAAAATGCTTTACAAAGCACAGAGTACATGCAAGTACAGAAGATCTGAGTTAAAGAGCAACAAGAATAAATTGATGAAAAGTGAACTGAAGTAGAAAATAAAATAAAACAACCAACCATCCCAGAGATTGTATCTCATCCTGGACTGAATGCCCATCTATAAAAGTATGTCTTAAGTGCAGATTTAAAGGCAGAGACTGATGACAGGCAGATTGTTCCACAGTCTAGGGGCAGCAACTCCCCCAACTTGCTCCCTATAGGTGAGCGCAAGCTGGCCAGTAAAGCGCAGCCACCTGTTGGGCACCTGGTAAGCTGGGGGTTAAGGGCCTTGCTCAAGGGCCCACAGAGGTGCCGAGGCTGGGCTTGAACCAGCAACCTGATCACAAACACAGAGGCTTAGCCCACTGAGCCACACTCTGCCCCTAAATCTGTAGTTAAATCACAAAGTCCAACTAAATTCTATAGTGAACAGGCAGCTAGTGAAGAGAAGCTAGAATTGGAGTGATAAGATCCCTTTTTATAGTGCTGGTAAGAAGTCGAGCTGCAACATTTTGAGCAAGCTGTAAGTGTGACTATGAGCTGTTTAATACCTAGATAGATTGAATTACAGTATTCCAGTTGAGATGAAATAGAAACATGGATAATTCTCTCTGATGGACGCACTGGAATAAAGTGTTTAATTCTGGCAGTGGCTCTTAAGTGGAAAAAGCAGCATCTGATCACAGAATTAACTTGTTTGTGAAATTTGTGGTCTGAGTCAGAAATCACTCCTAAATTCTGACATGTGGCTTCATAAAGTGCCCAAAGGAATCTGTGAGACCTAAAACATGGTTGATGGACCAAAAATGATCAACTCTGATTTGCTTCCTTTTATTTGAACATTTTTATTTGACATTTTAATATCTTCCAGACAGCTGGGTAAACTTTTTTAGGGTACCCAAGTCATTAGACTTTAAGAGAACATAGAACTGTGTATCATCTGCATATCAGTGAAATGAGATATTATATTTTTAAATAATGTTCCCTAAAGAGAGCATCTGTATAGAGAAGAGCACGGGCTCCAAGACAGAATCCTGTGGAACCCCACAGGAAATGGCTGCAGGGCTGCAACTGCCAATATTTGAATATTCTGTCTGCCAATTATGAAATAAACCAGTTAAGAGCAGTGCCCTTGATGCCTTACTATGCTGTGGTCTGTTGTGTCAAAAGCCACACTTTGGGCTAATAGCAATAAGAGTACACAGTTTCCGGAGTCTACCACTGAAAGTATAGCATTGGACACCTTCAAGAGACCAGCTTCTGTGCAATGAAGTGACCAAAAATCTGATTGAAATGGATGTTACAGCTAGTCAAAAAAGATAACTGGGAATGAATTGCCTTTTCTACAATTTTTTTAAATATAAATTTCAGTTTTGAAATGAGTGCTCTGGGACTAAGATTTGTTTTTCTAATCAGAGGTTGAACTATAGCATACTCGAAACAGAAATGAACAATACTGGATGTTAGGGTCAGGATTTGTGGTATACACTGATACAGTGCCGTGCCATGCCCACCACACCACGAAACTCCTCAGGATCCCGGTTGGTGAGCCCCCAGGCCGACCTCCAGAAATGGCCATCTAACTGCCATGGCCTGCTGTTACATGTACGTCCCCTTGGCCTTTTTTTTGCGAGCCGGATCACCCTCAGGGAATCAGGCCACATGGCCATAGTGTCGTAGCAGTCACTCCCTCACAATGCAGGTAATGTGCCTCATTTGGGACTCCCTGATCAACCCTTTGCTCGACACAAAGTCAAATCAGCGATACCCAAGGATTCTTCGAAGAGACACAGTACCAAAGGAGTCCAGTGTTTGTCTCAGGTCATCGGATAGAGTCCATGTGTCAGAGCGATACAGCAAGCCAGGAAGCACCCGAACTGCTAAAGAGACATTGGTAATAGAATACTTTGCCCAGTTATATCAGTGGTTTCTGTGGTTAGTATTGGAGGAGCAATATCGAGGGAGCAGGAAAAGAGCTTCATATCTGTTACATCTACCAGAGTGTGAAGGGAGGTTGGATCATGCTGCTTAAGGACAGCCTTACACCCAGTACGTACATCAAGCTGCTTAAAGACGGCCTCATGCCCTGTATTTACCTTAGCTGTTTGACAACCTTACAATCAACGCTGGCCGGTGGATTCAAAGCAGACTGAATGATACCTGCTCTTATTGAGTTAACGTTTCTTGCAAGGAATGTTTTAAAATCTTCACATAATTTAACAGACCTAGAGTGTAACAGGTTTCTTATGGACCCAGTAGTTCTAAATAAAAGTCTTTGCCTTTTGAAATTTGCTGTATGACAGGTTGAAGAGATTTACGTGTGATCTTTTAATTTCAAGTTGATGCCATCAAAGAGAGTTTGAGCATGTTAGGTGAAATGTGTTTTTTGAATTTTCGTTCTGCTTTCCTGCATTCCTGTCACACTCCTGCCTCAGGACTTTGGTTGTCAGGGTCAGTACTGTCTCACCTGGCTCCTTGTGCATCTTCCCCATTTGGCCAGTAGGTGTCACTGGCCATCCTGTCTTCCTCTTTCTTTGAATCCCTTAGCCCTAGTATGTTTACTGCAGCTCCTTGACCACTGCAAAACTTAGGTTACTGGTCATGGTTTCAACTCTTACTTGGGACCTGTCTTATCTGTTAAATGGTATTTATTGCATTTTTTTCCCCTATGTTTATTTTCTGCCTTGGTTTTCTTGTCCTAAGTTTGCCCTGCTTGTGTTGTGTTCTGGTTCTGCTTTTCATATCCCTATTTTGTATCCCCTGTGTGTTCCCTGTTTCCTAATTTCCTTCAGTAATTATTCCTGGTTCCATCCGATGCTTGTCCTGTGCTTTCATTGATTGGTTAATTGGTTATTATCCTCACCTGTTCTGCATTATATCTTCTTAGCTTTCTGTGTAGTTAAGTGCCTGGTTCTGTTTTGTTCTCTAGTCAGTCACTGTTCATATAACTGTGTGTTGGAAGTTCTGTTCCCTTGCCTGTTCTCTGCCCTTTGGTTTTTTTTTTTGCCCTATTGTCCTCCCTTTTGTCTCGGAGTCATAAGTGGATTGTCACTTTCTTTACTCCTGTACCATGCTCCCCCCCCCCCCCCCCCCCCCCCCCCCCCCCCCCCCCCCCCCCCCCCCCTCCCCGTCCGCCCCTCCTCCCCGGTCCTCGCGTGAGGCGCCTGACCCG
>JAABNY020000046.1:17619047-17646901 GCA_015164015.2 Brevimyrus niger
TTTTTCTCCCTTTTTTTCTCGGGGTGATAAGTGGGTTTTCTTTTTTTTTTCTCTTTTTCCCTCCCCCCCCCCCCCCCCCCCCCCCCACTGTAACATTTGGTAGTGTCATTGAATCGGCTTTGGCTTAGTCAGCCCTGGTTGGGAAATGTTTGACAGTACAAGTGCTGATACTGCAGCGTTTTGCCCTTGTCTGTGTGATGTGTAAAGGTCACTCCCAGTAAGAATGGCCACTTAAGGAATGGAGTCTGAGCGCTTACACAGACTGCAGCTTATCCGCTGTAGTGTTTCCCGCTGTCACAGGCTGATATTCACTGCCTCCATTTTCCTAAACTGAGGGAGGAGTCGTGTAGAAGAGAGAACACCTGCTGAATGAGTCTATAATTTAACAGGTTTCACATCTGAATGATCTGCTGGATGACCCTCCAGTTATAATAGGTGACATTAAGAAATGGACACCCTGTAACTCACAGTTCAATGAGTTGTGTGGGATTTTCTGTGTTATGTTGTGGAGTCTTTCCATTTCCAGAAGTTATTTGTCTCATAGTGTAAAATTATCACCCGTCGCACTTTACGCAGAAGACATTCCTGCTGGTGCTGGTCACTGCAGCAACTCGCATTCATGACATCACGTTTGGGTTAGTGACGCTCTGTTACATCACAGGAATGTAGTAAGAGGGATATGGGAAAATGTGTGTCACTGTAAATGTCAACCTGATGATGCTCACTGTCCCGTGGTGTCGATCAGTAGTTCTCCCTGCGTAAAACAACAACAACAAGGAGAGTACATGCAGCACTCGTGCAAAAGCCGTGGAGGGAAACTTTGATTTTAAAACGTATAAGAAAACATGTGATGTTGGTATTAATATTGTGCATCATACAGTCCTATAATACAGTTGTGGTCAGAAGTTCACATGAATGTCGTATTAATCCAAAATAAATTCAAACTTGTGCAACCAATTAAACATGGGGAAAAAAAAATTAATAATTGAAGATGTATGTTGTGTAATCATTCCACCCTGGGAAAAGAACGGTTCAAATAAATCATTAAAAGCCCAAAGTTAATGACCGTCCACAAGTGGAAAACCAACACCTGGTGTGGCAGAAAAAGGCCCTTAATCCTTGCCCAGTTCCATTGCATTTGTCTTGTCTTCATATCAGTAGATTTCTAGAAAACAGGCCTTCCCATTTCACTTCTGCCAACTGACTGGTGCTCAGCTCTACATTCCAGAAATTCTGATCTCTGCTAAGACTTTTTGCCTCTGAGGCTGCTTTTCACCTTGAGGGATTTGGATTGCTAAACACTCTACTCTTCCCTCCAGTGTTTCAGCTCTATTTGCATTGCTATTAATGAACACACAGTCATTCATATTTCTTTGACTGTCCCCCCCCCCTTGGCCCAGTGGATTGTGGGTAGGTCTTGGGCTTCCCATGTTTAGCAGAGGAGACTGTGGCTCTGCCTCAGCCAAAAGATGTGATATAAATACTAAACAATACACTATAGTGCTCTCCCTGACGGCTGTGAGCCCAGACCACACATCCACCTGGCTTCAGACTGATTGTCCAGCCTGTGCCATGGTGACTCTGGATAATAATGCTGTGAGAGAGTGAGCTGGCTGCCTTCTCACTTTATATGGCTTTTTTTTTTTTGTTTCCTGTTGTTTTTTCTGTTTCTCTGTTTCACAAGAGAAATATAACCAGTTGCATGTGTTCGCATCTTGGATGTGTTACCTCACACAGTTGAAAAACTGGTTGACAGAAGAATGCTTTTTTTTTCTTTTTTTTTATTATTTTATGTCACTACTTCCTAGTCAGGCAGATTGTTTGGGTGTTTCAAACAGAGGACGGGGACTTGGTGTTCATTAGGCCACACCTACGTGGCGCTGGACCAATTATGCACTTTTGTCAGTGGGCGGAGCCTCACTGAGTGATCCTGAATAGACCTTTTCTGCCCTCGCTTGCTTTACTTACAATACTCAATCCCTTCTTTCTCAGCTTTGTTCTCAGGGCAGCTGTAGACAGAAATGCTGTAACTTGGCATATTGCTACATGGCGTTGTGGGTCTGTAGTCCGGCGTGTGTGCGTGCAGGTATGTGTGTGTGAGCGAGAGAGGATTGAAGCGAGTGTCAGGTGAGGGCGGGGGAAAGAGAGCCATGGGTGTTGGCACTCGGCAGTCAGGTCTTAGGTTACAGTAGCGCTAGAGGCGAAGGGCGGGTGGCTTCGTTTTACTCCTGTGCCTGCAGCCTGCTCGGTGTCCCCTGGGGCGGCCGGTCGGCGGCGGCGGGCCTGCTAGCATGGGACAGGCTAACACCCTCCAAGAAACTGCTCGACCGGGCAGAGCTGCTACCGTTAGAGATGTCGGTACCGAGAGTGGCAGGAGCTTTAGCATAGGAAACTTTTGGGCCGGCAGGGACAGAGGCTCTGGCCCCCGGAGCGTAACCTCTGATGTGGACAGGAATGCCGCCGGAGGAACCGGTGACGGGGACGGCGGGTCTCACTCGGAATGTGTCACTGCTAGCGGCGATAAGCGTGCTAGCATGGGGCCGCTTGCCACTACAGAGGCTGCTGGAAGGTACAGCTACGCAAGCGTGTGGGAGGAGGACTCTGGGCAGGGCGGCGTGGCCGGAGAGCCTGAACAGCAGGCAGAGAGCAGTGGTGAGTGCCTGTGGGTTTGTATTAATGGGACCAAATGTCTTCACAATGTGGTCAAACCTATTACTTTTTAGTTTGTCAGGACATTTTTCTGGTCCCCCCCAGGTCAATTTCATAAAGATATGTAAATGAAAAATGTCGAAAGGCTTGTATTTTGTTTGGTTACTTATGGCTAAGGTTAGGGCTGGGTAGGGGTTAAGGTTGACATTGTTGGGATTAGTATTATGCCCATAGAAATGAATGGAATAGTCCCCACAAGTGTGTGTGTGTGTGTGTGTGTGTGTGCGTGCGTGCTGCCGTGGGTGTGTACTTAGGTATGCGAAGAGAAGGTTCTTCAGACAAGCATGGGCTAAGTACAAAAACTTGTTTTGTTGACAGCTGGAAGTGAACTGTGTGCCTGGAAGTTCTGCTTCCCTGCCTTGTGCCCCTGTTTAGTGCCGTTCTCTTCTGTATGTCCAAGACAGAGTGAGGGCAGAGCAGCCTGGCTTTGTTTGCTTATCCAATACAATTTGGATCATAGGCTAGGGTGTTGACTGTTCTGCAGTAATGTAGTTTGACCAAATAACTAATCTCACAGCATACCTGGCAAATATTACCAGATAAAAGGCAATAATCAATCCAAATTAAATGAATTGCATAGACACCAGCTAGAATAAGTATTCTCTAAATCCTTACCTTTAACCAAAATGCACTGGACTTGTGTGGCACTGTTAATACTGTTATTTCACTTTTCCTTGTGTCTGAAAAACTGCGGCGAGGTTGCTCATTTGTAAGGGTCGTCAGGCAGAATATTTGTCTGTAAGTGTCAGATCAATCACAGGATGTGACATCCTGGTTAGCAGCAGTTCTGATGCTTTCTAGTGTGAGGTCGGACCATAGCCTTCGTGGCCTTAGCGGTGCCATGTGTCATACCCAACCCCTATGCTCCCCACAGCGCCGCCCTGGCTGCCGCGGTGCCCAGCTGTCACTGCACACGGTTAGCTTTCGGTACCACCATCACACACATGTCCGCGGCTCTAAGCATTCTCCCATCTCGTTTGACGGTTTCCGTGTATAACCAGTTGGTACATGCCTAATAATAATTCAGGACTAATACCAAGCCATTGTAGCTAGTGTGAAGGCTCTAGACCCCCCGTGACCCAGAAGGATAAGTGGTTTGGAAATTGGATGGATGGATGGATGGATGGATGGATGTAGCTGGTGTGGTCCACAAGAGAGTCACCGGCTGTTTAAATGCTCTAAGGAATTAATGCTGTACTCTTGTGAGGAAGTTACTTATCTAGTTTCGAATTGTAGTGCCCAGGCATATAAAAAAAATACTAAAAATATTTAAAAGTAGTTTATTTGTTGTAGACCAATGACAAGCAATACTGGAATGCATAGCCTGACATTGGCCTCTTCAGAGAGAAGTGTAATAAGGAGTATTAGGGTTTGCAGAATTTCAGTACAGTCAGTATGACGTTTTGTATTATGCAATCCTCCCACAAGATACAAAAACTGCAGGACTTAATGTGTTTCGTGTCTGCACAGTCCAAAATCCAGCTATGTCAGCTCATGTATGGGCTCTGTTTTCATCTGGGAAGTGCCCCTCGTGACCAGCTGCCTTTTGCTCCTGCCTTCTGGAATGTTTTCGGCCAACCTGTTTACCCCACTGGAATGACAGACTTGCCCTGTCTTGTACTTTCCTAGATGTTGACATTCCCTCATGTCCCAACTTTTATTGTTGACTTTAACAGCAGCGGCTGGGATAACATGCTCTGAAAACCCTAAAGTGTCAGCCAGTGATTCATTGAGATGCTAGTTTAGGTCACAGGAGACAAAAGAAAGATGTTCCGGGCTCCACAAACGTTTCACCCGCTCTTTCACTGAGGAGCCAGAAGCCCTCAAATGAGGCAACCTCAGGCTTTGCTCTGCCTCTGCAGTGAGGTCTTCGTAAGCTTGTTCCATTAAAAAAAAAAAAAAATGTTTTTGTTTAATGTAGTGCCAAATTTTCACTAGGTTCACGTGATTTGACAATATTATCGGTAATCAACAATATCAAATACATTGACACATGACAGCAATAGAAGGTACCCACCCTCTAACACACCGCAACAACGTGTACTTATCGATACAACTGCATAACTACAAAATGTAAAAATAATAATAATAATAAAGCGTAAAGTTTGTGTTAAATATATTTATCCACTTTAGAAGCTTTGAGACGGCTCACCGCACATTTGTAGATCATAATTTTATCCAGCCCGTCGATCACCACTAAGACTAAAAAAAACTGTATCATGTAGTTCCGCTGATTTCAATCAGCACCAACAGCCATTCCCCTCCCCCCCCATTGGCAAGTATAAACATCTCTCCAGTATATTCCTATTTTTTTATTTCCTGCTTTCATGTTTTGCTGTGTGTGTGCGCGTGCGCATGATATTATTTGTCCAAATTGTTTTCAATAAAATAATTGCATATTATTTTTTAGACGCCACCCAGGCCTAATGTTCACATTACATAGTTTCAGATTTTGTTTCCTCTAGATATACGCCTACACAGGCCCATAATTCCTTGCAGTGATGCGATGCTCCCAATCCTGCTCTGTGTCTGGTGAAAGGTGACTAATACATTAACAAAGACTTTTTGTTAACATTTGGATATGTCCACACCTGGTTTGGTGCAGCATTACAACACACGGTCCTGCCCCAAGAAGAGGTGTGTCTATGTGTGAACGTGTGATGTATTTGCATTATCACACACACACATATACATAAACATATTGGTACAGTGGTACCACAGTTCTCTGACTCATAAGAACTTATATTTCTTAAAAGTTGTACCAACCAGTTAAACAAACACAAAAAATGACCTAGAATTTGATCTGAATCACAGAAGTTGAATCATGAACGCCGACCTAAGATAACTTGTGCGCGCAGGGAAATGAGTCACGTTTCATGAGTCAAAAAAAAAAAAAAAAGCGTTACAAGGGTAACGCTTCAATCTCAGCCTTGTATTTTGTGTGATAGCATCCTGCATGTTTACACTAGCTGAATACATATATTTAGAGTAAAAATACATTTAGACAATGAGACAGTAACAGTAATTATTATATAATACAATGCATTTTAAAATAAAGATTTCTTATTAATTATTTTAATATCAAAATAATAAACCATTAATACATTTAATTATAATAATTAATATTGTCATGCCGAGCGGGGACAGAACGGAGACAAAGGCAAAGACGTCAGGCTATCTGGGAATACAGGGTTTAATTACAGGTAATGCAGGCAAAATGCAGACGGACAATACAATGACCGGACTGGGGAAACAAACTGAAACACGGACGAAATACAGAGGACTAATGACAACAGCCAGAAACAGCTGATCACTCGGAGATCCCACATGGGGTTAACGAGGGGGCGTGGCACACAGAAGGAGCTGACAGATCGGGGCAGGACACATTGTTTTTTTTTTTGTTTGTTTTTTTATCTTTACACATTGTTTGGATACATTTATTTTCTTACTTTACAAATTACTGTTTTGACAAATGTGCTGTTTAGTACAGTATATGCTGTTCTTGTTTTATCCTGTTCATTTTGTGTTTAAATGCTAAAAAGCATATTTAGGTGTATTTTTTGGGGGGCCAGGAACTAATGAATTGGTTTTCCATTGTTTCTTATGGGGAAAATTCAATCAGAACTTGAACTTTTTAGGATTCTAACCTGGGTTCTGAACGGATTAAGTTCAAGTTCTGAGGCGCCGCGGTATATTACATAGCGTCTATTAATAATGCAGCAAAAGAAATATTGCTTATTCACAACCACAGAAACCTTTTTTTGAATGCTGATTAATCAGTAGAACTCCGTATTCAGAAACACAAATTTTCTTCGGTACAGTGGTTCCCCCACATCCATTGGTGATGTGTTCCAAGACCTACTGCATATAATAGCGAATCATCTGTGGATACCATTTAAAATGTGATTTTCATGCACATACATATAGTAAAGTTTAATTGATAAATTCCATGCAGTAATATGTTACTGACAGGGGAGTAGCCAGACCTCCCAGCTGCCTGAAAACATGTCATCTTTGGTGCCCTGGTCAGGTTGGCACTTTCAGTCACTCAGTTGATTTTCCCGAGTGGGGGGGGGGATTCTGGAGTCCTTACACAGTTCTGGCCCCCCCTGATTCTGTAATGGTATCCATGCCCCTCTGACGCCACTGATTACCAACATTAAATACAGTGGTGATGATAATAATAATAGTGCTGTAATCCCTTACTAAAATGAAAGGGATCCTGACTCCGGACTGTGACCATTTAGTAGTGTTTTGAGAGGATTTTTGGAGAGAATGTGACAAAATTTTATAACTAGGTGCACTAGCGTGCTTTGCTTTTTTTTTTCCCTTTTTTTCTTTTTTTCAATGCAGTCTTTCTGCTGATTGGTCTATTCCTCCAGAAAATCAAATTGAGTTTTTTGTTAATTTTATTTTGATGGCAATAAACTGTATATCATTGCAGGATTGGATAATGGAAGCTGACTTCTCAGCAGTATACAGACATCAACATTAATTAACCCCGATAAGCAGATTAGTAGTAGAGGCAAATCGTCCAAAACTTAATAATCTCTGTTAAGGCTGGGACTATTATTCAACGTCATCGACAATGTTGATTATAAAAATCCCCCGACGTGGAATTTTTGTGTCGATGCGTTGTGTAAAACTATGTAAATGTTTTGTAACTGCAAGTGATAAGCTAAAGGTATTGTAAGGGAAAGTACTTTATCCCCTCAGGAGCATGTTAACGCTGTTAACGCAAACATCTATTTTTGTCTGGTTCACAAGTATATTTATGCTGGTGCTAGTGAAATGTCTGCACTACTAGTAGAGAAGGTTAGTCTGGAGCCCTGTGATAGGGCAAAAAAAAATCATGTACCAAGGGATGACCGAGTAAAGAAAATCAAGCTTTTTATTCCCCTCAAAGGATGAAGGAAAAATGATAATCAAACCATTACACATTTTACAGTGTAATATATATAGTACCTGTACTTAACCTGTAATGGGAATTTTATTTATTAAAAAATATCTTAGCCTATCGTGGGTACTCACCTGCTGTACTGGGCTCCACTGGGCTGGCAGAAGCCTTTTTTTGAATGCTGATTAATCAGTAGGACTCTGTATTCAGAAACTCAAGTATACATAAACAAATGCATGTGCACATCACAAAGCAGTGCTGACAAATGTGATGTCATTACTGTAAAATAGTTGATAGATTAAACCATAGAAAAATAGTCATTAGTGTCTAGATTATAGTATTCGTAAGTCTTTCTGCCATGAAAATGGCCTGAAATACCAGAATATTTATCTAGTGACCTGCCTTCCAAAATGCTTACAACTACAATGTAATGTTTGTAGAGCTGTAGGGCATAATTTTGGTTGTATGTGATTATTTCCTAATTTTTTGCCAACCTATGGTTTCTCATTATTTCCTTCAAAAACCCCTTGATTGCAAGACCAAAAGTATTCACTGATTTCACCCTCAGTTCTGGCCTGGCTGCTGAGTTCCTTAATCTGACATTGTCCATCTTTCAGATGTTGGAATCGGCTCCCGGCGCAATACGATGCGGAGTGAGGGTGGCAGTTCTGAGGATGGCACACCATCTGTGAAACAGAAGGGCAAGTTTTCCATTGGCAAGATCTTTAAGCCCTGGAAGTGGAAGAAGAAGAAGACTAGCGAGAAATTCAGAGAAACCTCAGAAGGTAACTCTTTGCTCTTTTGAACTCATCATCATCTTTATTGTTAATTCAGTCCTTTGATTCAGATTCAGCTGAGTATGCATATCCATTAGATTCCAAACTACCACTGTCAGAATGGTTTTACTCCCAGTTAATTATGCAATTCTAAACACTATGCAGCTTGCTAGGAAGTTTGATGTGTCATTTTCTGGTTAAGTTGTTTATTTGTGTATTTTTGTTCCATAGTTCTGGAGAGGCAGTTGTCAGTAAGAATGACAAGGCAGGAACTCATTGACAGAAAGCTGCTGAAAGAGGTTCCAGAGAATGGTACGAGATCCTAATTAAAGCAAATTCAGACAGGATGGCAGAGGAGCTGATCTTGGAACTGAGACTTACATTGTTGTGGGTCACAGATAAAGGCTGCCAAGGGGGCCCACCCCCCAGATCTATGTACCCTCACCTTACCCTTTTTTTTATGTCTTCTGTTTATGACCTAGAGAGCAGCATGGAAAAAGGCCCCAAGAACGCCCATGTGAAAAACGGTCACACCCCATCTAGGGATAGTGTACAAGGACCAGAACGGAAACGACTACCCTCTGAGACAAATGTTAAGGTCAAGCCCAACTGGTTGCCTCGGGGGGATGACCAAAAAGGGCACATCCCATCTGACAGAGACCGGCAGCATATCCAGCCAGATGAGAAAGATCCCAGGAAGAGGAAGGAGGAAAGAGAATCAAGAGATATCAAGGACAGGAGAGAGGACAGAGAATCAAGGGATCCCAGAGAAAAGCGAGAGGACAGAGAATCAAGGGATCCCAGAGAAAAGCGAGAGGACAGAGAATCAAGAGATCCCAGAGAAAAGCGAGAGGACAGAGAATCAAGAGATCCCAGAGAGAAGCGAGAAGACAGAGAATCAAGAGATCCCAGAGAAAAGCGAGAGGACAGAGAATCAAGAGATCCCAGAGAGAAGCGAGAGGACAGAGAATCAAGAGATCCCAGAGAGAAGCGAGAGGACAGAGAATCAAGAGATCCCAGAGAAAAACGAGAGGACAGAGAATCAAGAGATCCCAGAGAGAAGCGAGAAGACAGAGAATCAAGAGATCCCAGAGAAAAGCGAGAGGACAGAGAATCAAGAGATCCCAGAGAGAAGCGAGAGGACAGAGAATCAAGAGATCCCAGAGAGAAGCGAGAGGACAGAGAATCAAGAGATCAGAGGGATAGGAAAGAAGAGAAGGAAGCAAGAGAACCAAGGGATGGAAGAGAAGATAGGGAATCAAGGCACTCTAGGGACAGGAATGAGGATGAAGAAGTAAGGAAAGACGCAAAAGACAAACGAGAAGTGAGAGATCCCAGAGACAGGAAGGAGGAACTGAAAGATTCAAGAAAACCTAAGGATAAAAGAGAGGAGAAAGAACAAAGAGACCAGAGGGAAGACAGGGAGCAAAGAGGGGAGCAAGAACATAGAGAGCAAAAAGACGGAAAATCTAGCATTGGCCCTGCAGAACGGGACCAAAAGCAGCATACAGATGTGAAGCCACGTACAGGACGGCCCCACTCTGAAATGGAGGGCAGGTTCAACCTGCCAAGGGCTGTGCTGGAAGAGGCACCACGCGCCCGTCCTCTCTCAGAGGCAGACACTTTGACCAAGGGCTGCTCAGGTAAGACATCAGGGAGACTCCACTCTAACAGAGTAAAAGCAACTATGTGCTCCCCCCCCCCAAAAAAAAAAAAAAGAATTCAGGCGTTTTTCTATGACAGAGGTCACTAACCATGTTTCCCTGGGAGCCAATTTCCATCCGTAACATAAAGCCAAGGTCCTCTGCACCCGGGGGAGGGAGGGAAGGTATGGGTGGTAAGAGGCTGGCATAAACATTTGAAGGGGTTGCAGCATGAAAACATTCTTTCAGATGCACAGGTATACATTTAGGATCTAATCAGTTTTTGTTAGAATTTATGCTGGAGCGTAACAGTAACAGTAATAACAGTAATTTGTTATCCTGCATTTACTCCTCAAGTTTCATTCTGACAGCCTTCTTCCACAAGTTGCTTTTCTGCCGCTCCAGTTGCCCAGCTGTAGTGCAGCCTTCTAGCCCACAGTTTAAAATCACACACACACACACATAGAGATGCACAGACACACGGAACGGAACGAATATACACACACAGACACGCACAGAAACACACATACACTATTATCAGCCATCCTGATATTTTGTAAATAAATATTGCATATTACCTTTTCTTTACTATTTTCCTGCCCTATGGAAGATGCAAATAAATAGTGTAATTTACTGGTTTGTATGTTGATTCATATAAACATTTACCTGATATGAAGTTTTCCATATGAACATTTGTACCTTACCTCACAGCTGGTGCTTTTTGGGATGACATCTCAGTCAGCTGGCTCATTGAGAGGCCATCCCGGAAACCCTGCTGTATTGGATGGATAGATAGATGGGTGGGTGGGTGCATGGATGGATGGATGGGTAGATGGGTGCCTCTGGGGTAAATGCCCGTAGCAGACAAGCTGCCTGCTGGAGGTCTGCCTAAGAACAGCACTGCCCCAGTATCCAGACTAGAGGCACCTGAGCCACGAGTCTAGCTGAGGAAAATCGGGAAACGTAGATGATCAGACTGGAGTGTTTATAAATGACTCAAGGAGTTACTGCTCTTTTGTCAAAATTTGGACAACTTTCCTGGTTCAAAAAGATTTTACTCCCCACTTTGTGTGATACTCCATCAGTATTGTAGCACATAATCTGTCTGTTGATCAATATTGTGCTTTAATCTGAGCCTTTGAAGAAATAATATACAGGGTGAGTGTTCTGATTCATCAGTGATGTAATGGCATATGTTACAAGTCAGCTGAAATGCCACATCTGTTGATGTGTTCTAATAGTAAGAGTTTAATGAGACCACCAGCATTTGTCCTGCCAAATATCTAGTTTGGGTTATGAACAGCCAAAGCAGTATCTGTGTGCATTCCAAAAGCCGTGTGTGTCTATGAATTTACACAGATGATCCTCCTTGTTCTATAGAGTTCAATGCCAGCCGCCAAATCCTGGATGCCAAGTTGCCTCGGGACACACCAAAGGAGCCTTTGCCCAGACAGGCCCTTATGCCTCCCAAAAGACTGATGAATTCTTCCCCCCCACAGTCAAGTGACCCACCTGCACAGTCCCCTGGGGGCAGCATCAGCCCCACCTCCACTGTGGCCCCCATCCTGCCCTTGAGTTCTACGGGTGCTAAGCCTGCCCTACTGCCCAACCCTCCCCTCTGCTCTGACTCGACGCCTTCCTGCCCAGAAAAGCTCCCGTCCCCGACCGGGGACGTCCCCCACATGCTGCCTCCCGCACGAGCGCTTGATACAGCTACTCCCTCCTTGCCTACCTCGGCACCCCTGCCAGCCAAGCAGCCACCGATCCCCCCACCTAAGCCCTCCCACCGGCACAGCATGCCCATCTTTTCAGGTGAGTGTGTGCCCAGGAAGACCCCAGACCACTGTTCTTGATCTGATGGTGCCCACCCCCATGTGGTGACTGCATGAGCGTCTGGTAGCACGGCCCCATCTTTGTCCTGCTGCTTTTGCCATCCTCCCTTGGATAGAGACCTATGTGGGTTTGTCCCAGTCCCCACGTTGGTGGATATTGGCTAGACTGGGCAGTATGGCACATTTATTTCTTGATATCTCGAAAAAAAAAATTTACATCAAACAATATTGATAATTATCACAATATAATTCAAGTCATTATTTCTTTACGTCAATGATCCATTTTTGTTTAAAATTCCCATAGAATTGCCCTTAAATACATTCAAAAAGTGAAAAAAGGCAACAGATTGAATGGCCTGCAGAATGAAATCTGATTTTAGTAAATCATAAAAAAATGTCATAGGGCGTAACTGTAAAATGCCAAGCGTACATTTTGTTGCCAGGTGCTAGGTTTTTCTCTCTGACTGCCTGTTTGTTCTAGCAAACAGGTTTGACTAGGGCTGAGCAATATGCCCTGAAAACATAATTTCAGTGATTTTTCACAGCATTGCTATTTATCACAGTACTCAAAATTCTAATGTAGGAAACGGTAAAATATGACAGGTGATTTTCAGCTTTTCTGGACTGGAAGGCTAAATAGTTTGATGAAATGTTATGGAGCATGTGACAGGTATATTGATCAATTACATCAACAACTGACTCATACCTTGATGGAGTTCGTGTGAAAATGGAGGAGCTTCCCTGTCTTCATGGCCTACAGTGCCTTCCATTTATTGTCACAAAGTCTTGAGTTGTTATGGTGCTAAGTCCGGGCCAATAGTTTTGTTAATTTGAAAAATAGAATTGAACCCGAAAGTTCAACATTAAACATAAAAAAGCCTGTATATTCAAGCTAAAAATGTGTAGGGAAGTCTTTTTTCTGTTTAAATATAAGTTTGATTTGATTCTGGATAATTTTTGAATAAATGTTTTATTTAAATGTTTCACTTTTGTTATATATATTGCTATTCAAGGTCTTATTTTTTCAACTGGAGAGTTTTTGTTTTCTGAATTAGATCTTATTTTTTTACATTTTCAGGTCTTTTGTCTTTCTCCTCAGATGTCCTCTCCATTCCAGTGCTTGTTACATATGTTACTTTTGTCCCGTGGTGGTGTATGACTTCTCACTTTCATTTGTATTCCTCCTCAGATTTCCCACCTGATGGCACTATCCTGCAGCCGTCTGCCAAGGCCCCGGCCCCCACGCCCCCCAAGAGGACGACTCCAGTCCGTAACTCCCTCGTGGGCCAGCCTACACCTGCCGTGTCGGCAGAGGATGCAAAGGGAGATGCTCAGTCCCAGAATCCTGCTGACATCTCCTCTGTGCTGCCCACCCATATACCTCCATCTCCTCCCCGGTCGCGTCACAGTGCAGCTTCTGTCTCAAGCCCTACTTCTAAAACTGGCCCTGCCCTAATATCTGCCTCCACCCCAGACCAATCATCTGGCTCTGCTCCTGACCCTCTTCCCCCCAATGGTCAGCCTCCTGACCCTGTCCCATTGCCTGTCCCACAACCTGCCCAGAGTGAAGCCCCCCTGCCTAAAACTGGCCCTTCACGAGTGCCTGTCCCAAAGCCTGTCCCAGTGCCTGTCCCAGTCCCACGTCTCCTGCCCAACCCCAGCCCTGTCTATGTTACTGCCCCCAGCACTGACTTTTCTAGTATCTCTCAGTCCATGCCTAGTCCCTTTACCTCAGAGGACCCACCCAGTCCCACAACTGAAGCACCCAGCCAGCCGCCTCTGCACATCCGCATTCAGCAAGCGCTGATCAATCCTGGCCCAACAGAACCGAATGCAGGCAAGCCTGGAAGGGCCCACTCTCTGCTCTTTGATGTGACTCCAGACGTTCAGCCGGGCCCTGGAGGTCGTGCGTCCTTCCTGCCCATCACCTTGGAGCCCATCCGCCTGTGAGTCGCATAGAAACCTCAAGCATGCACATATGATATGGTTGATATTGTCCCATACAGATATATGAGGTCCAGCACGAACAAAAAAAAAGGGGGAGATACACAGATGGCCACAGAACATGTTCTGATCTGTCAGTGTCTCAAGGCTCAGCTCAGTCACTTCACTCGGTGCAAGTGGACACATCTTATCCAAATATTGGCGCGCTTGTACCATCGTTCCAAAAATGTCAAATTGCAAAAGTAATAAAGTTAGCAGGAAGTTTCTTGTTAAACTGAAGAAATATGCGACAGAAACTTTTCAGTAATTGACTGAGGCTTCAAATTAAGGCTGCAGGTCTTATGCGCGTGTTTTTGAATGGCACAAATGATTTTCGGAAGCATATAAAACGATGATTGCCCAGACCGTCCACGTCCACACAGAACCGTTGACAATATTAAAAAAGTGTGAGATGTGATTCGAAAAGACTGACAGTTAGGAGTTTGAGCAGTAGCTGAGGATGTCAGTTTGGATTTGCTCTGAACATTGGCTGTGTGTCAACTCAGAAAAGGGCACTGTTTTGAAGAACATCGTAGTTGATTTTCAGAATTTGTGAAATAGAACAAGTTACAGGCACAATGTTATATTTTTTTAATTAGATCTCGTAGTTAGTGTAACACCCAGGAGCTGAGAGAGAAATGTATTTGATTGTGAATCCTTGGATAGTGTCCATGTTTCTCTGTATTTGATTCTGTATCCTTGCAAAGTGTCCATCGATTCTGTGTCCTTGAATAGTGTCCATGTTTCTCTGTATTTGATGCCGAGTCCTTGCATAGTGTCCATTGATTCTGAGTCCTCGGATTATGTCTATGTTTCTCTGTGTTTGATTCTGAGTCCTTGCGTAATGTCCATGTTTCTTTGTCTGGGCATCCCAGGCCTGATGATGATGACTTCGATGAGAAAGAGCAAATGTCAGAGTGGGGGCTCGGGCCGCGGAGTCGCCAGGGGCTGGTCGTGGACCCTGGTGTGGCCGCTATCCCTGAAGACTCTGACAGCGAAGATGAGGGACCAGTGTGCTACAGGAGTGAGGAGGAAGATGATGACGATGAGGAAGACGATAGCACAACAAGTAGGTACTTCTGATATTCTGAGGAGAAAAGAGGGCAAAAAACGCAAAGGCGGATCCATGCAGCTTTAAATGTCTCTTTGTCTTATTAGGTTCTTCCTTTGTTGAAGTTGTTGTGTCGCTCCTGCTCCAATCCTGCTTACACCTGTACCTGGATATTCACTGCACAGCCTAGCTGCACTCATGCCTAGTTGACTCGTTGACAGCCATATCTTTGTACAGTGGTACCTTAGTTTGCGAGCATAATCTGTTCCGGAAACATGCTTGTGACCCAAACGCTCGTATATCAAAGCAAATTTTCCCATAAGAAATAATGGAAACTCGGATGATTCGTTCCACAACCCTAAAATATTCATATAAAGATGATTAATACAAAATAAAGTTAAATATATGTAAAACAAATTAATGTACACTTTATCTTTAAAAAGAATTGTGGATGGTGTGAGGGTGACGAAAGAGAGGAGAAGAGGAGGGTTATTTTGTAGACAGTTTGTTGATTTAATTTTTTAAATAACAGAATCACTGCTATCTGTTGGCTCACTGGAATCTTTTTCTTTTTGTTTGACTTAAACAAGGAACCTATCCAATGACAGTTGCGTTTGTTTCCTTTTTGATTTTGCGGAAATGTGGACGTTGCATTGTCGTTAAAAAGATTCATCGCTGACACTGCTACGATTCGGGTGGTGCTTTTCTACTAAATTTTAACTTTACGAGTGAGGCATGCTGACCGAGACCAAGCATGGGAGACGATTACCCACAATCCCGCAGCGAAACAGAGAGAGAAGAACCATCGGCTCAGTTGTGATCACGTGACGCTCAACAGACAAAGTGTATACGTAATACTCGTATTGCAAGATCTTGCTCGGTTCCCAAGTCAAAATTTATTAAAAATCTTTGGTCGTCTTGCAAAATACTCGTAAACCGCGTTAAACGTAATCCTAGGTTCCACTGTAATGTGCTATTTGCCTTATTCATCCATCACTTTGAATGACTTTCACAATGGAGATCTCAAACTATGTCCCAGGCAGGGTGGGACTGGTAGAAGCTGAAGTCCCACACAGGCCTCTGACTGGCTATGGTTTTTAAGGGAATAACTATTGCTCTGTTGACTTCATTGGTAGTATTGGTGACATTTAGCACAAGGACCAGTCAGGGACAGGAGGACTGGCTCCCAGTATGATGAGACAGATGCCTGTGGAATCTGAATGGAACATATGGGTCTGATCCATGTGTTTGTCTGCAACAGGTGCCTTGGCCAACAAGGTGAAACGCAAAGACACCATGGCCCTCAAGCTGGGTGGGAAGTCTGCTAGCATGGAGGCGGGGCCTGAGATGGGGCAGGGCTCCGACGAGGTATCCTGGAGCAGCAGGGAGCAGTGGGAGGCTTTGCGCATGCAGATTGGCAGTGCGCTAATACGGTATGGGGGTGTTGCTGCACTCAGACAAGCATAGAGCTATGCCCATGGCACTGTGCCTGTAACATCGTGGCCATAATGACTTGGCCATACTGTTGTAACCGTAACACTATCCCTGTAAGTTTATGCCCATAATGCTGTACCCGTAATACTATACCTGTAATGCCGTGCCCATAGCACATGTGTGCCTGTAACGCCATATCCGTAGCACTATACCTGTAAAAGTGTGCCTGTAAAACCCTATCCATAGCGCTATTCCTGTAGAAGTGTGCTTGTAACACTGTATCCGTAGTACTATACCTGTAAAATTGTACCTGTAACACTGTATCCGTAGTACTATACCTGTAAAATTGTACCTGTAACACTCTATCCGTAGCGCTATACCTGTAAACGTGTGCCTATAACACCATATTTGTAGTGCTATACCTGTGATGCCATGCCCATTGAGCTATATCTATAACAGCTTACCTGTACTACCGTGCCCGTAGCACTGCACCTGTAACACCATGCTTGTATTTCCATGCTGATGCCCTACTGACTGTGTTACAGGAGGCTGAGCCAGAGACCTACCGCACAGGAGCTGGAGCAGAGGAACATCCTGCAAAGTGAGTCTCACTCTCCTCTCCTTTCTGGCTGCTCTCTCTGTCTTTCTGCTCCTCCTTTCTTTCTTGCACTTTCTTGCCCTTTGTTCTTCAGTCTGCCTTCTAAGTTGACTTCTTTGACCTTTTGCTTTCTGAGTTGCTCCTTCTGTCTGGCCTATGGAGTAGACTCCTACAATGCTTAAGCAGGGCTGTAGACTAGGGAGCTCTGCATCTCATATATACCATGTACTGAATGATGTTTGGTTTTACAGCTAAAAATGAGGAAACTCGCCGAGCAGAGAGAAGTGAGATCAAACGAAGGTTGACTGGGAAGGTGAGACACAGCTCATGCTGACTACTGACCCTAACCCACACTCACCCATTTGCCTGCCTCATGGGCTTCACCTGCTCGTCCTCCTTCCAGCTCATACACAGGCCCACAGTGGCGGAGCTGCAGGCCAGGAAGATTCTGCGCTTCCATGAGTACGTTGAGTGCACCAGTGCCCATGACTATGATCGGCGTGCAGACAAACCCTGGACGAGACTCACGCCTGCTGACAAGGTGGGCGCCTCCACCCATGTTTGTTTGCTTTTCAGCTTTCAAATAAGATGGGCGAGTGTGGGGGCGGGGGGGGGGGCCCCAGGACATCTGCATGATTGTGGAAGCTCCTAGGAGGAACAAAAGCCACCTGGCTCAGAAAGCAGCACGGGACTCACTACGACTCTGCTGCTTGTGTGTGACTGATTTCCTGTGTCCCACAGGCTGCCATCCGAAAGGAGCTCAATGATTTCAAGAGCCTTGAGATGGATGTCCACGAGGACAGCAGGAAATATACAAGGTGATCACTTGGGATGAAACGTACAGTCTTCCTCTGGCTCATTACTGTGTCGGATTGCCGTGAGCTGTCAGGCAGTAATTGGTATTGACAATGTTTTCCTTCCCCCATCCCTATTCCACAGATTTCATCGTCCATAGACCTTCTTCCTACTGGGAAGTGTGAAGACACCAAATGGACCAATTTTTTTAAGATGTGGAGCACTAAAACTCAATGAGTTACTTTCATAAATGGTAGCAGTGATGTCACTGACGATGTCACCAGCCACCATGTCAGTGGTGGTAGTGGAAGGTCAGAGCACAGCTTGGTGGTGGGTGGTGCCCAGGCACTGTGGGTGAGCCATGTGCCAATGCCAGCTGGGACAGCAGTGATTGGCTGAAGAGTGAGGAGCAACTCCCTACCCCAGGAGAAGGTGCAGCTGGATGTATTTAATTATCTTCTGTTTCATCAGTCCTGGAACATTTTACAGCACCACCAACCAAAACTTTACTAAGAATAATAAAAGGTGAATATAACAGAAATGCTTAACATCATTGAATAAGAGATGGACTTGAAGTGGAGGTTCATGGGATGTGACATTTAGGTATTAGAGTTCTGGGGCATTTATGTGTCACTAGGCTGGAGTCTTACTTCGAAGTCTGAAAGACATGTAGAAGGAAAAAACAACCACGAAAACCACAGGACAACAAGGCCTTGTTCACTTATAGGAGGTGCTGTGCTGTACACTAACAGGGCCTTTTTCCTACTGGGGAGGCACTGTGTTGTATACGAATAAAACCTTTTTCCTACTGGAGGAGGTGCTCTGCTGTACACTAACAGGGCCTTTTCCCTCTTGGAGGAGGCACCATACCATTCTTCAACAGGGCCTTTTTCCTCATGGAGAAGGGGCTGTTCTGTACACTAACAGGGCCTTTTTCCTCCTAAGCTACCTGTGACCAGTTTAGGATTTTGTCTGCACAACCCAACCACCCACAACACAAGCCTAGATATGAGTATTTAAAATTGCTAAAAACTGAATGAATTCTACCTTCCTGCACTTAATTGAAAGAGGGAGAAATATTTCAGTGGTCAAAAAGAATGGATCCAGTTTTAATTTAAGAAGGTGAAACGAATATGAGTTTTAACATAAGTCAGGGTCAGATTTTAAAATACAAGTGCACAGCAAAACGATGCAGGAAAAAAAGAGACCAAACCATTCTTGCGTGTGAAAATATTGCAGGTCAGTGTGTACTGGCCTCACAAGCAGATTTATGCATAGATGATCTTGTTTTTAGCTCACAAATTGTCACAGCAGTGCCCTTACTGTTACTGCTGCTCATCTTTTGTATATATTTTCAATGTAGAAATTACCTGCAGTTAAGCTGTTAACTTCCCAATGGGTTCCTTGGACTCTGATTATAAACCTTCATTTCACATTGTGGTGTGTGTGTTTCTTGCACTTAAATGTTATCAACATTCAGACCTCATAAACTGCAGTTTTGTTTCATTTTTATGTGCATAGACTGACTGAAGTCCCAGTGGCCATCAGTGTCATGTCTTTTAAACAGTAAATGCGGGCAGCATCCCTTTGGCCTGGTGAATTACTGGATTGTGAACCTAGAAAGGGGAAGACATGGTCCTCCTTAGCCCTGATGGATGTGGATCCAGTGCCCACGCTTGGAACCTCTGTTAGAAGGATGGCCACACTGCATGACTGTCACACGGCAAGCTATTTACTGCGTACCTGGCGTGGCTGACAAAGGCTATAGCTGTGTTTCTCCTCAGTGGTGTTCTTCTGTTCCTGTGCTGTACCGCCATAACAGACGAGGACAGCTTATCACAGTTTATCTGCACTCCAGGCTGTTACACGCGCTCAGCATTTCTTCCTCTTACGGCATCCTCCATGCAGACCCGTCCTCACCTTCCAGGGAAAAGGCTCCTGAAATAGAATTTTTGCTAATTTCCTGGAAGAACAAACACAGGACTGACTATTACCCGCCTTACCCTGCAGGATCCCTGGCAGCTGGTATCCATTTCAGCAGCAATAACAAAACAACGTGCCTTTAAAGGACTCTCATATTTCGTTTTCATTAGTAAGGACGTACTTTCAATTCAATTCGGTTCAATTCAATTTAGTTTTATATAGCGCCTTTTACAACAGAGTCATCCTGAGGCGCTTTACATGGGTCTATTGTGATACATTACAACACCATTAGAGAGAGTAATACAGAATGGGGAAATGGAAAGAAATTAAATAGAGATAGCTAGATGACAATGGAGGAGAGGAACTAAAAACTCCCAAGTGAAGAGAATAAAAACCTCTGGGGGGTCCAAGGTCAACTGGTCCTGTTCCCGATGTCACCCCACCATTGGACTGAAGCAGGACTCCAGCTCAGTTGGTGCCCACTGTGGGCATCATCCGGACATGAGGGAAGGCAGAGAGCATGGATGGTCAGAACATGCGGTCACACATAAATGGACAAGCATAGTAGATATAATTGGCATCTACAGCCATAGTTACAGTATGTTAGGTTGCCGGTAAGCTAAACCGAAGTAATAGTTCAGTCAAGACTGAGGCCGAATCGGCATCCCAAACATAGGCTGGTAAACCACTCCACAATATAGGGGCCTGTAGCAAAATGCTTTACCTCCCACTGTCACTTTATATGGCTATCGACAAGGAAACCTGCATTCTGTGATCTGAGTGGACGATGTGGCTTGTAAACTTGAAGTAATTCTGTTAGATAGGCAGGAGCTGGACCTTTAAGTGCCTTATATGTAAGTAAGAGAACTTTGAAGTCAGCTCTAAACCGAACAGGAAGTCAATGCAGGGAACTAAGAATGTGGAGAGTATAAAATTCCTATCTGCAGACTTGCATCCAAACAACGGTTTTCTGAGCATTTAGTTATAAAGTTAAGGCAGCTTCAATGTTGTGTCCCTGGTGGAAGCCTGACTGGAAACGATCCAGTAGGTTGCATCTCACCAAGTATGAGTGAAGTTGAGCAGCAACCATCTTCTCCAGAACTTTTGGCAACAACTGTATGTTAGGGTTAGGTCTGTAATTGCTGAGCTCCTGTGGATCCAAACGTGGCCTGATTACTGCTACTTAAAATTGGTCAGGAACATCACCAGATAACAGAGAAACGTTCATTATGGTAGTTGTAGGTCTTGCCAGAACTCCCAATGATTCTTTAAGAAGCTTAGTGGGGATTGGATGTAGTGGACAAGAGCTTGGTTTGATCTTAGTTATAATAGTATTTATCTGTTGTTCATTCATTAATTCAAAAACTTTAAGGGTGTGTCCATGCGTTTGCATTTAACCTAATTGTGAGCCATTTAAATGTGCTTTAAGTCTAATGTTTCTAATTTTATCATTAAAGAAGTTCATAAAATGTTGGCTACTGAAATTACTCGGTAGCAGAGGTTCAGCCTTATTTGTTATATGCTATATTGTTTTTAGAAGGCAGTGAGGATTTCTTCTGTTGCCATCAATAAGGTCAGAATAATAGGCTGAATGTGCCCTATAAAGGGCTTGTTTGTATTGTTGCAGGCTGTCAGACCAGCCAACCTGAACACTTCTAAGCCTGTGCATTTCCATTTGTGCTCCAATCTGCAGCACTCCTGTTTGCTAGAGCGTGTATGATCATTAAACCATGGGGAGTGTTTGGTGGTTTTTGCTACTTTATTCTTCAAAGGAGCCGTTTCATCTAAGATCTAACCACATTACTGCATTAAATAAATCGTAGGGAATTTCTATCATGTAGGTGACGTGTCCTAATAATCTTCTCTGCCATAGTCAAAGAGGGTGGATCTTTCATGAAGGTGATTAGAAAATGGTCGGAGAAGAACTTTTCCAATGGACAGACATGATATATGATGAGAATAAATTCCATGAGTAATAAGCAATTGTAGTGTATGACTGTGAATATGCGTCTTTCCTTTTATATGTTGATGACATACAGTCCAGGAGGGACAGGAAACTTTTGTTATTATTAGTATTATAGTATTCTCTGTTAACGACTTTTATTTTATTTATTTTAATATTGTATTTTATTCATTTCCATCTGAAATATTTTTTTACATTGGTTTGTCCTCGCCAAGGGTATTTTACCTGAAGTATGTTTCATTTCCAACATCACATTTTATAGTGGCCAATTAAGGTCAAAACACTACAAATTCTTTAAAACACCTTGACAACACATGATCTACACTGACAAAACGTACATTCAGATAACACTTTAGTGAAAATGATGATACCCACGCTTTATTTTCCAAATGCTGTAAATTGATGAATGCAATTTGTGACACATTGTATGGACAAAAGTATTAAGACTCTTCCTCAAACTGTTCCCATAACACTGGAAGCATGGAATTATTCAGAATGTATGTTGAAGCATTAAAAGTTTCCCTTCACTGGAAATAAGCGGCCTAACCCCTGAAAAACATTCCCGTACCATTATCCCTCCTACACCGAACTTTACATTAGTCACAATGTAGTCAGGCATGTAACATTCTCCTGGCATCCACTAAACCCAGACTCGTCCGTCAGACTGCCAGGCAGGGAACCGTGATTTGTCATGCCACGGAACATGTTTCCACTGCTCTAGTGTCCAGTGGTGATGTACTTTACACTCCATTCGTTGCTTAGCATTGCACTTGGTGATATGAAGCTTTCATGCTGTTGCTCAGCCACTGAAACCCATTCCATGAAGCTCCGGGCACCCAGTTTTTGTGTTGGGCTTTATGCCAGGGGAACTTTGGAACTTTGCAGTTACTGAGTCTACAGAGTGTTGGTGACTTACGCACTGTGCCTCAGCACTCGGTGACCCCGCTGTGTTACTTTACATGGTCTGCCACTTCATTGCTGAGTTTCTGTTGTTCCTACTGTACATGCTTCCACTTTGCAATAATATACTTAAACTGACAATTGACCGTGAAATATCTAACAGGGAAGAAATTTCATGAACTGACAGGTGGCAATGACAGTACCACCCCTGAAGTCACTGATCTCTTCAGAATAATCTATTTTTTCACTAATATTTGTAAACCTGACTGAATGGCTTGGTGCTTGATTTTATATACTGTACCTGTGGCATTGGGTCTTAATGAAACACTTAAATTCAATGATTAAGTAGAGTGACCCAATACTTTTGTCCACATAGTATATTTGTTGTAAAAATCCCATAATGCAATGTGTTAGTAGAGCATATGTCCACCTTCCTGGAAGCGGTACTGTGAAAACAATTATGGGTGTAACTTCCAGTGAAACAGTGGAAGTAGCCAAAAGCTGCAACAACTTACTATGCTTTCGAGTGGCTAGCCAACCGTGCCGGTCCATTCAAACACGTCTGACATGTATAGAGTTACATATATTGTATTTCAAGGAATATATTTCTTCTTGTGTTATTAGCATTGCCAGAATTGCCTGCATTACAGAGCTCTGGTACAAGTTGCACTGTTCACAGCTGTACTAATAACCAAGCTAAATTAAATGTGTGCCTTAAACATCAATGCTTTGATCATACACCAAAAAATAAAAAGGGACTGTAGCTGTCAGTCTTTGTACCTTATCCATCACCTGCCAAAATATGATGAATAGAGGTGAAATTGAATGAGTTGATTTGACTGAATAACCTAAACGTAAAGAGACCACCAAAAACGCTCTACTGCATGTATGCTCATGTCACTTTGAAGACTGCAGGTTCGAATCCCCCACCAACTAGGCACCACTGAGGTACCCTGAGCAAGGTACCGTCCCTAAGCACTGCTCCCCGGGCGCTGAATTAGCTGCCCCCTGCTATGTCACGAAAGTCACATATGGGTTAAATGCAGAGGACACTGTGTGCTGTGGCGTGTTAACAATGACCACTGATCACTAAATTCTAATTGACAGGGTCGTCTGTCTTGTCCGATCCTACAGGAGAGCTACTATAGCGCAAATTGCTGAAAAAGTTAATGCTGGCTATGTATCAGTACACAGTGTATCAGATCACACAGTGCATCGTAGCTTGCTGTGTATGGGGCTGCATAGCAGCAGACCAGTCAGTGCCCATGCTGACCCCAGTCCACTGCCAAAAGCACCTACAATGATCATATGAGCATCAGAACTAGACCATGGAGCAATGGAAGGTGGCCTGGTCTGATGAGTCAAGTTTTCTGTTACGTCATATGGACGGGTACGTGTTTGTCATTTACCTGGGGAAGAGATGGCACTACAGGAACAAGGCAAACCGACAGAGACAATATCCTCTGGGCAATGTTCCTTGTTCCTTGGAAACCTTGGCTCCTGCCATTCATATGGATGTTTCTTTGACATGTACCACCTACCTAAACATTGTTGCAGACCAGATACACCCCTTGATGGCAACTGGGTTCCCTAATGGTAGTGGCCTCATTCAGCACCCTGCCACACTGCAAAAATTGTTCAGGAATCGTTTGAGGAACATGAAAGATAGTTCGGGGAGTTGACTTGGACTCCAGATTCCCCAAATCTCAATCTGACTGAGCATCTGTGGGATGCGCTGGACAAACAAGTCTGATCCATGGAGGCCCCACCTTGCAGCTTTCTGGACTTCAAGGATCTGCTGCTAAGGTCTTGGTGCCAGATACCACAGAACACCTTCACAGGTCTTGTGGAGTCCATGACTCAGTGGGTCAGAGCTGTTTTGGAGGCACAAGGGGAACCTACACAATATTAGGTAGGTGGTTTTAATGGCCTGTTACTTGGTCCCCTTCAAGAGGTAAGTACCCCAAAAGTGTACAAGTTTCTCATGTTATTTTTGAGCCTCATAAAAGGCATGTGGCGGAGGGGTAGTTTCTTACTTAAAGTATTCTTTATCTGCTTTCAAATATCAAAAAATTGTTTTTATTGAATGGAATGTGGGAGTTAAAAACTAGTATACTAAAACTATACAAATCTCACTCTCTATTTGATTATTTCATCAAATATTCTTTTTGGGCTCTCTGTCAAGCTATAGTCTCTGTTTATAGCTATAGCTATAAAGTAGCTTATTTATGTTTTGATAGGTTAAAATGTATTACTGTGTGTTTGCACTGAATTTCTTTGAATTGAAATCAACTGAATTATTCTTCCTGTCATTCCAATTCATCATCCTATGTATTTTGGTCAATTCAATTCCATTCAAATTCCAATTCATGAATAGAATAGGGGCACAGATCATAACTTCTGAATTTTGCACAACCCTGGACAGCATTGGTGTTTGTGTCAGGTTGACAGGCTTTGTTCCCACATATTGATTTGTTAAATCAAAATGGAAGATGGCAAAACATTGTATCCTTTAAATACATTCTGGCTCCAGAGGGAATTGTATCAAAAACTACATATTCCTTAACTGTCACATGGAATATTAGTTTTCTGTAAATTGTCAGAATAGCTATAATGTTTACCACTGAAGTTAAGAAGTTGCCCAACTAGTACAATGCTGTTCTGTAACCAGTTGTCGAAGAACAGTGTTTTGTGTTTGCAAAGAATGTCCTTAATATTCCAGACATACTATCTATGTGACGAAGTACAATATTCATAGACTACTTAAATTTCATCATCTGCAACTGCTGCACCTGGGGTAGGCAGGCCTTAGGTGTGACTTTGGAAAGGGGGGTGGGGCAGGCCTTAGGTGTGAATTTGGACAGGAGGATGGGGGCAGGCCTTAGTTGTGACTTCGGAAAGGGGGGTGCCCATTGTACATTTTCGCCCCTTTGGCCAGTGTACAGTTATTTCGCCACTGATCCAGATAGATGAAGAATGATAGCTACATTTTTTTAACCATTTGATTTTAAAATTATTGTTTAATTAAATCACTCCTGCATCATCCACTTTATCTTATGAAGTAACATGGAAAATACAACTTATTCTTTTACACTCACCCGCAGTGAGTTAAGCACCCATACACAACATACTCATTGAGTAAATGGTCAGCATATTATTATTTTGATACACCAGTACGTATTCTAGTGCAAAATCATTAATTCCTGAGAGTGACCAAAATAAGATAAGAGATTTATGGTATCATGATACCGTCAATGAGACGTATTTACAGACAGCAGCGGAATCTGAATCGGCTGTGGTTTCCCAGAATGCACTTAGTTTTACAGCAGCAAGCTGACGTTTCTGATCAGTAGATGGCGCTGAACCCATTTAAGCAGGATTTTCACTGAATTACATACGTACATATGGTGACATTCTCCCGTACAGAGAGATGTTTCCCATCTCGTTACATTTACATTCAGGAAGGGATATTTTTGGTTTATATTAATTTTTTTTTAATGGAGCCCCAATTGTAACGCACAGTAATGGTATTGTATTATCGATATATATATCAGTATATATCAATATAAATTGTATTGTATTATCTTATGTCTTTTAGAAATGTATTGATATATCGTAAAAATTCTATTTACCTCCCAGCCTTATGCGAGGGTAGTGCTTATGGGGAGGTGGCGAAGCATTTGATAAATAAATAACATTGAAAATAAATCAAATAAAAGACTGTGTCCTTAGTGGATGGGGGGAGGGGGGCTCCCAATGCCCCATGATGCTGACGCTGGTTATTAACCCGAATTTTACAATTACGTCACTACCGCGTCGAATCCTTCACCTAAATAAATGACGCGTCCTGAATTAACACTTATTTAATCTTCACTCCCCTGGCTGACTAGATCAATCAGTAATAACTGAATTAAAAATAATATAAAATATTGTGAAAGCATTTATATTACAGCAGATATATCATTTATTGTTTTCCAAAGTGCTTAACCATAATTCCCCTTACAGGAGGCAGAACTGGCCTAAAAGAAACATTCTGGTAAATAAATGAATGCAATGCCCTCTGTTATATTATACTCAATCTCAGATTAATGGCAGGTAGAAATATGACTGTAGCAAATTTCAGAAAAAGAAATATATATTTACTCACTGCATCGAGTTTGTAACCAAATATTGTAATTCTGTTGAGCTGTTTGCTTTTTTGAGATGTATTGACTGTCTCTGTATGCAAACCGTCCCGTTTTTTAATTCTATCTGGATACACATGGCTGCCCAGTCGGTCGGCCCCCATCTCAGGTGCCTCCTGTTCATTCAGCACACATGGGCCTGGTTTATGAAAGGGTCCAAACCAGCCACACTTCACGCAAACTGTTTTAATATCCTGCTTGCCTTCATCAGGCCTGACACAAAGTGAAAAGTGTGGAAACTGTGAAACAGGATCGTGTTTGGCCCACAGTAATGTGCTGAGCCCTGGGGAGCTTAACCCTACTCTTGGCTCCACAGACCTTTAGCCTCTCAGTCTGGCTTATCTCTCTGCCTTTTCCTCCAGCCCCCTGGCCCACGCTCACACTTTAACCCAGTGCTACACTTCCTGGAGTTGCCATGAGTTGGGTGCCACTGATTAGTTAATGGCATCCAACCAAGGCTCCAGTCTAAGTTTTTCCACCAAGAATTGTCCCCAACCCGTGTTTATGATGACGACAGCCTCGCATTGGCACTCCACGCTGAACTCTATATCCTTCACATATACACAGCAATAGGGTTGGGTATCGTTTAGATTTCATTTATTCCAAATCTGAATCCAGTTCTGCTCATTGAATCTGGTTCTTAGCGATTCTTGGTTCTGATTATAATACGTCTAAGATGGATTCTCATATTTTTTCAGTAACAAAATACTACATTTGTTCTCTTTAAAGACTTCAGCTTCAATGTTTACAGCAAAGGTTATTTGAAGCAGTTATTTCCATATTTTTAAAAAACAAGACCAGCGTTTTCAAAATCAAATAAATAAGTTTAACAATTACGCTCTGAATCTTGGATGTCAGCTTGCCACTGATGTCAGTAATACTTACAATTTATGTTTAATCTGCCTATACTTGATAGTATGCAGGTTAAACCAGGTTTATTACATATTTGACTGACACGTTTGTGCATGCAGACCAGGGCCGATAGCAGACTTCTTGAAAAACAAAACCTAACACCCCCCCCATCTGCCACCATCACCATGAAATATAAAAAAGGCTAAAAAATATTTAAATACAGTGGTACCTCGGTTTTCGAACTCACTAGAACTCGAATTTCTTGAAAGTTGAACAAACCAGTTTGACCTAGAACTCGATCTGAATATCAGAAG
>JAABNY020000046.1:17647001-17657386 GCA_015164015.2 Brevimyrus niger
CCAGTTTGTGCAGCCGGGTGAGAGGTCGCAATGCATCTAACCGTAATGCATTGCGTCAGGATCAGAATGCGTTGCTTCAAGCCAGCTGTAACCAAATCCAACGCACACAATGACTGGACTGGGGAAACAAACTGAAACGCGGACTTAATTCAGAGGACTAATGACAACAACCAGAAACAGCTGATCACATGGGGATCCCACACTAGGTTAACTTGGGGGCGTGGCACACGGAAGGCGCGGACGATCGGGGCAGGACAGGGGTAATGTTAGATTTTTATCGTTTTGGAAGCCATTGAGAAAAAAAATGCTCTTCTTGTTTTATCCTATTTATTTTGTGTTTAAATGCTAAAAAATAAAACAAATTAATTGGTTTTCCATTATTTCTCATGGGAAAAATTCGGTAATAACTCGACCTTTTTCGAAAACCGAGGTACCACTGTATTTAAAATATTAAAATTTTTGGAAATTTGTGTTTATTTGATATTGTAACATTTAACAATTTGTTTAATTTTAAAAATGAAATAACATTATGATATTAACCTGTATAAGTCTGTTCCTTTCTTGCCTTGCCTGTTTCCTTATCTGTCTATACTGTCAACATGAAATAACAATAATTAACTGCAACTTATTCCTCCCTTAGTGGGCAAAAGGGTATCTCTGATCACAAAACCAATGCCTGAAGTTTATGTGTTACAGGAGCAGAAGATGATTAATACTTGAGAGTTGCATCTAATAAAGAAGCAACATACTGTAGTATATTATTACTCAGTTCCCACTGCAATCACCAAACAATAAAATCTATGTGGTAATGGAGTTGGATCAGGGTGGGTCTACTTCAAGCCCCCCAGTTGCCAGTACATTGGAGTACACCCTGCCAAATGAGACAGTCACCCCTTCTCCATTGTTCTGCTGAGGGACTTTAACGCTGATATGGATAATGACAGTGAAACCTGGAATAGTGTGATTGGGAGGATTGGCTTGCTCGATCAAAATCCGAGCGGTGATGACTTATTGGACTTATTTGACTTCTGTGTTGACCACAGTTTCTCCATAATAAACTCCATGTTTGAGCATAAGGGTGTTCGTAAGTGATACCTGGTACCAGAGCACCCTAGGTCGCAGTTCTATGATTGATTTTGCAGTTGTATTGTTGGATCTGTGTCTGCATGTTTTGGACACTCAGGTGAAGAGAGGAGCTGAGCTATCACCTGACCCCCACCTGGTGGTGAGTTGGATCCAATTGCAGGGGAATATGTCAGATGGAACTGGTAGACCCAAACATATAGTGATATTTTAAAAATATGTGAGATTTTTAACTTTCTCTTCCGATGGAACTTCTCTTGCATTCCGAGGGAGTAAGAGCCTGAATGGACCGTGTTCCAGGACTCCACTGCTGAAGCAGCTGTGGCCGTAAGGTTGTTTATGCCTGTCGCAGTGGCAGTCCTTCTACCTGGTAGATTACACCAGCAGTAAAGGGAGCTGTCAGGCTGAAGAAGGAGGCCTTCCGAACTTGGCTGGCTTGTGGGACTCCTGAAGCAGCTGATAAGTACTGGCAGAGCAAGTGAAAAGGGGCTTTGGCGGTTTCTGAAGCAAAACCTCGGGTGTGGGAGGAGTTTGGTGAGGCCATGGAGACGGACTCTCAGTCAGCCTCTAAAGAATTCTGGCAAACTGTCAGGTAGCTCAGGAGGGGGAAGCAGGGCTTTAGCCATGCTGTTTGCAGCAGGGAGGGAGAACTGCTGACTGCTGATATAGTCAGGCGCTAGAAAAAATATTTTGAGGATCTCCTGAATCCCACTGATACACCTTCCTTGGAGGAAGTAGAGCTGGAAGACTCAAAGGGGGGGCTCACCCATCTCTAGGACTAAAGTTACAGAAGGAGTCAAAAAACTCTTTGGTGGTAAGACTCCAAGGGTGGATGGGATTTGCCCTGAGTTTTTGAAAGCTCCTAATGTTGTTGAGCTATTTTGGCCGACCTGCCTCTTCAACATCGCGAGAATGTTGGGGATGGCGCCTTTGGATTGGCAGACTGGGCCGGTGGCAGTAAGTCAAACAGTTCCCGGGTGTTGGACTCCAGCATGGTTTTCTTTGTCACCGATTCTGTTTGTCAGAACTTTTATGGACAGAATCACTAGGTGTAGCCAAGGGGTGAAGGGGGTCCAGTTTGAGGGCTTCAGGATTGCATCTTTGGGATGAGGATCAGCACCTCCAAGTCTGCTATGGTTCTCGATAGGGTGGATTGCCCTCTCCTGGTGGGGGATGAGTTGCTGAAGCAGAGGAGTTTAAATATCTCAGAGTTTTGTTCATGAGTGAGGGAAGAAGGGAGCAGGAGATTGACAGCTGTGTCGGTGCAGCACTGGCAGTAATGTGAAAGCTGTACCATTCCATTGGGGTAAAGAGGGAGTTGAGCCAGAAACTCTATTGTCAAGAGCTCTGGGTAGCGACTGAAACAATGAGATCATGGATACAAATGGCAGAAATGAGTTTCCTCCATAGGGTATCTGGACCTTAGAGAAGGTGAGGAGTTCAGACATACAGGAGGAGCTCAAAGTACAGCTGCTGCTCCTCTGCATCGGAAGGAACCAGTTCAGGTGGTTCAGGCATCCATCTAGGATCCCCCTTGGATGCCTCCATTGGGAGGTGTTTTAGCATGTCCAATAAGCAGGAGGCCCCATGACAGACCCAGGACATGCTGAAAAGATTACATGTCTCAACTGGCCTTGGAAACACCTTGGCCTTCCCCAGTGGAGCTGGAGGAGGTGGCTGGTGAGAGGGAGGTCTGGGAATCCCTGATGCCCCCATGCTTCCCCCATGATCTGACCCCGAATGAGTGGAGGAAGATGGATGGATGGATGGTTAGATGTATGGATGGATGGAACTATGTGTCAGATGTGAAAGTCAAGGACTGGGTTGTTCGTTTGTTATAAAATTTTTGCTGAACTGAAGTCATTAATATGCCAATTCACAATTTTGATGAAATACAGAAGGTCCCAACCCCAGTGACCTCAGTGGTACATTCAGCCCAGATAATAACTGATCTTCAGGTTTAGCAGTGGGCAATTTCTGAAGTTACAGCTGGCTTGCAGACTTAGCAAAGCAGTATCTTCAAACTTAAAACAGAGGCTTGGATCATATATAACCAAAATATTTAATATAAGTAGATACCATAATTTTCGATACCATCCAGATGTTACATTCAGGTATATAGACGCTCCTCTACTTACGAGTGAAATACGTTCCGAACGACCATTCCTAACTTGAAATGTTCGTAAGTCATTATTCAACATCATTTTAAGGGCATACGCAAGTACTTAGAACTAGGATGCTGGGAGTTTGCGCGCTACGCTGCTGTGTGGCGGGAGTAGCGGCCAGAAGTCGTACTAGGCGTGCAAAAAAAAAATAAATTGATGTTACGGACAGGAAACGGGAGCCTAATCATCACAATTTGGACTTACAGTCCTCTTTGTTCGTATGTCTGAAAGTTCATAAGTTGAAAGTTCGTAAGTAGAGGAGCGTCTGTATACAGGACATTGGCTGTATTTTTTAAAAAGCAGCACTATTTTGAAATCCATCAAGATACAGTTTTACTGAGAGGAAACACGGCGCGGCATATGCTGTAATGGCATTATTATGACAAAGCCTAGACAGTAATTTTACTAACAAATGTGTTTGCAGTTTGCAAACGTGAAAAAAAATTCAAGTTCAAATGTGTGAGTGGAGTTGTTGTGCTTAACCCTTACATAGCTGATTAAAAATGCATGTGTAGGAATCGATATGTGGAACCAGAATTCCAATGTCTTATTGAATTCCCGGTTCTTAAAAATTTATAACCGTTTCTAATTTGGGTGCAGTTCTCAATTCCCAAACTTACACACCAGTCCTTGCTCTCTCATGGTGTTTCACATAATATAAGATGATGGTTTAAAAAGGAAAAACTTTAAAATGGCAAGTCCCACTGCTGTGCTTAGTTATACATTTTAGCCACAATGTCTGAATATATGGACACAATATGTGACTTAATGGTTCCAGTCTGGAGCCCTGCATCCAGCTGTGCTCCTGTTTGCTGCAGAAGCTTCTACAGACACCCTGGGTCTCCCAGCCAAGAGGCTGGCTAATGTCATGCTAATTTAGCTTTGTTCCTTCTTTCTGTATAGGTTTGTAAATATGTAGTCTGAGCATAACTATCTATGTATTTATGAGATGATGTTGGCGATGCTTAATCACCAGGGGGCAGTATGTCTTTATGCACTAGACTAGAGTCAAGAATTAGGTCAGGTAATCCTGCAATATAATATATACCCCCCAAGCAAAATTCACCAAACTGAGTTGCCTTGTCCCTCGATATTCTTCAGAACATGATATCAGCTCAAACTTTATCTCTGTGGACCAATAAATCAGTGGGAGAACATTTTTAAACTGGATTTAAGGAAGCACTTCTTTACACAGCGTGTAGCCAGGGTATGAAATAGTCTCCCTGATAACGTAGTGCAAGCTGAATCCTTGGGTTCCTTTAAATCAGAGCTAGATGGGATTTTAACAACTCTGAGCTATCAGTTAAGTTCTCCCCAAGCGAGCTTGATGGGCCGAATGGCCTCCTCTCGTTTGTATAGTTCTTATGCTCTTAGCTGTACCAGGGGGTTGTCCGTTATATTTGTAGCTCGTGGCCAGGGCTGTGGAGGGTCCATGCCATCCCGTCATTGAACAGGAGAGACTCCCCGCTCATCCTCCTCGACATTAGCTCCCTGAAATACCGCGATGGCGCCAGGAGGAGCCTCCTCAGTACGTCACTGTCTTTGGCCATCTAAATATCCCCAATCCTTGTCATGGCACCATTGTCTGCCTCTGCAAAACCAAAACTACAGAGGATGAATGGATTCAACAGCAGTGTAGGTCTCAGCTCTCACAGAGGTGTCACTTTTCTGTGACCACTGTTGGAGCCCATAAATATATTATATGCCATTTTCATTGCTATCTAGCTGAAGCCAGCTATAAATTACACATGGCCACAGGCAGGCATGGGACACTTTGAATATAAGAATTATGGACCATGATCGTATGGCTGTGTTGTTCACTCTCCTTCTTCTACAATGCTGAGGAGGTGGGGTTCCGCGCTGGGAGGCTGTGTCACACAGCACCCTGCACAATACACAGACAAAAGGTTTCTACCGTTTTGGGTTATTTCAGTAAAGGTGGTGCAAAAAAATATCATTGCTCTTTGCTGACCTGCCTGCCCTTTTCTCCTCTTCAGCCATTCAGTCAGAGGTAATTCTGTAGACCTAAGAAAGGAACCCATTTTTTCAAGATTAATATCCAGCTATATATAGGGATGACTCTTCTCAGCTCTGTCAGGTTGTTTTCGGGATGAGCAGATGCTTTGCGCGCCTCTGTTACTCTTGTGCTGCTGTGCATGTCTGACTTATTGCCAGTACAGACATAGGCTCCACATCCACTGCTTCACTCTCCAGATGACAAGGCCTTGAAAAGCTTCCAGCTATGTGATACGGCAGATAGTGACCGGATGTCATCTTGCCCCGGGTGAATAGGGCATTTGAAGAGGCACAGTGACACAGAACCAAACACCGCAGCACCTGGATTAGTGCAGACAGTTTTAATGGACAGAAATGAATGTCCAAAGTCCACAGCCACATCACGCCCGCCGTGTGGATGGCCTGGATTGACCTGATCCCTAAGAATCCTCGGTAGATTCTGGATGTGTGAAACAGGATGCCTGGACAATCCAGTCGTCTTTCTGTGCACTGCTAGTTCTAACCAACTCATGCCGGCTACAACTGAGCTCCAGCTATTTAATATTCCAGCTCCAAATGCAGTCTAATAGCTGGACTTTCTCCAGGCCCCCACCCATCAAGAGTCCAACAGCAGGTTTATCCTCTTCAGGTCAGGTCAGGTCAGGCTGGGGAGCATCGTTCAGTGGTTCAGTGTGTCGGTGTCCCCATCACAAAACCAAACCCCTCGGGATCCTGGTTGGCAAACCCCCAGGCCAGCAACCAGTCAAGTACCACCCTCCAGTCGTGCCCATCTATCTGAAGTAGCTAGATGTTACACGGGCATCTCCTTGGCCTGGTCTAGCCAATCGGGGCATCAGCAATAATAATTGTTCCTTTTTCAGCACTCCCTGAGCAACAAGTCAGTCCAGCAGTACCCCAAGACTCTCCAAAGAGACTCAAAAGAGTTCAGTCTTCATCTCAGCTCACCGGACAGGGTCCATGTCTCACAGCCATACAGCAAGACGGGGTTAGGCTGGAGTGAGAATTCCTTTTGAGATAAGCAACAGCTGCCAGTGACACAAAATCTATGGCTGATCAATTACGATAATATCTTGTGATGAAGTGCTCAGCTGAACTGAAAATCTCCCCAGAATGCAGTGGAGAATCAGAGTTGCGATAGGTTTTGTTCTCCCTTTGTCGTATTTATTCACTGTACTGTCTCACTGTGATGAAAGTGTGTTACAGTGATTCTGCCCTTGGAGGAGGACACACTGTCTGACATCCACAAATGAAACCCCACATCCTACACTCAGGCAAGCATTTACGGGTGTGCATGCATCTACAAAGAGCCATAAATATCTACACATTGTGTGTCACAGTGGTATGCAAGGACGGTGGGTGACCTTGAAGCTAGACATTTGCAGGCTGCAGGCAGTGCAGGCTGACCCAAAGGTAGAACTTTATAACCTAACAGATATAAGGTTAAAGTGTTAGGTGAAGTCTGTACTGTTGGCGATGAGCATCTGGGCAAGAGCAGCAGACACGTCCCTCTGAGCTCCTGATCACATTACCTGTCACTCAAAAGATCTTTTTTCACGTCACCTCCTCATAGGTTTAGCTGCTAAGTATCTCCATACAAAATGCAGAGAAGATTATTAAGATCCAGTATTCTGAGATACATATCTCCCTTCTTGTCGCTTTCTGGTTCCCGTTCTTTTTTCTAGGTCTTCCTTCTGACTCTGTGTCTCACCTCCCAACTTCAGCAAGACTCTGTGCAGAACAATGCTCTATAAAATGATTCCCAGCCAATTTTAACCTTTCCTCTTTTTTATGAACTACAGTAGTTTGCCCAGAAAATCCTCAGGGAAGACCCAGACTTGAACAGTCAAACACATTTTCCACGTCTGTTGCAGTCAGTGAGGAATGCAGACTGTAACCCAGTGGCTCAGCTGGTTCTCTGCTGGTTTTTGTGGTTTTATGCAGGCAACCCCAATGGCTGTGGCATCATTTATGAGCACGGAAAGTTCTTTCCAAATTATGGGCACAGTCTGGGACTCATTTGGATAAATACAGGCCCATCTGAGCTGAGGCAGCTTCAGTAGCTCTCTGATTACAGAGTAAATGGTGGGGGGCGGAACAGCCTGACGCTTCCCTTGAAACCAATGATTCATATCATGGCTGTACAAACTTGACTGGTTTATTGGACAGAGATGAGTCCAGTTTTCAGCTCTGGTTCCACACTTGGTGACGTGATGAAGGGCGATATCCTGCTGCTCTTACTGTGGAAAAGGTCCCATTACGGAGCCACAAAGATATATTGTTACCCATTCCTGAACCAACGTGGCAAATGAAAATGTAGTATACACTATATAGTGCACACACACAAACATATGTGTGTATATACACATTATATACACTATATACAGTATATACACACACAAGCATATTAATGTATAGGCACTATATATGTACAATCCAGAGGAAAAGCTATAACCATTTTCTCTGAAGACTTTTGCATAGTACTGTACGTGTGCACAATAATACATGTGCAGTATATACAGTATAGTGCAAAAGTCTTAAGCAGTCCAAGAAAATTATGTTTAAATGATCTTCATGTTGGTGCAATTATGTTTGTGAAAGTTTTATCAATTTCTGTCTCTCCGAAAATCACCAAAGGATTTGCAGTAACCTTTTGATTTGCCAAAAGTAGTTTTGGACTCAACCAGTGGTACACTTTGTCTGGATAATCAATACCTAATTCAATTTTTTTCACTGATTGTAAATAAACAAAGAGCGGATGGTGAAATTAAACAAACACATGGAATGGAAGAGGCACCCCTGAGGTCTGTGCACAGAGACCATGTTCAGTGAGCTATCCAAAAAGACATCGGTAGCTTTTTGGAGAAAAACAAAATTCTTCCTAGTTTTTATTGCGTTACTGTTAATTGCAAATGTTCTTATGTTAAATTGTGTGTGAATTTTGCACAGTGTTGTACGGGTTCCATATTTGTGTACCATACATATGCAAAATATATGTATGTGATAAACATTCACTAGCAATGAGGAGTAGCACTATCTGTACCACATATATGCATGACATATGTACATGCAATATGAGAAATATTTGTACTTTATGTATCAGTGCTATATATGTGTATCATACATATGTACTCTTCATTTGCATTATATATATATATGCACTACATTGCTTAAAGTCTGCAATTGCTGGAGTGCTTGTACTACCTTAAACAGTACAGAAGAGGGCAGCAAAGCAAGTTTCTATATAGCTTTCAGCATATAGATCCAGATGGAGCCTCTATGTTGGTAAAAGAGCTACTATAAGATCATTTTAGAATTTCATATTTCTGTCTCACATACGCTGCCTTACTTCTATAAATAAAACCCCACATTATACACACAGGCAAGCACATGCAGGTATGTATGCATCTCCATGGAGCCATAAATATCCACACATTGTTACTAATGTGTGTGTATATATCAATATGCACGCATGAAAGTTTCATGGTTTTTTGCATAGACGACGGGGCTTTGAGTGATGGGGGTGGTTATTGAAGTGTGGGGGGTGGGGCTTTGAGCGATGGAAGTGGAACTGAAGTGAAGTGGGTGGGGATTTGAGTGATGTGGTGGAACTGAAATGAGGTGGGTGGGGCTTTGAGTGATGGGGTGGAACTGAGATTAAGTGGGCGGGGCTTTGAGTAATGGGGTGGAACTGAAATGAGATGGGTGGGGCTTTGAGTAATGGGGTGGTTACTGAAATGAGGTGGGTGGGGCTTTGAGTGATGGGGGTGGTTACTGAAATGAGGTGGGTGGGGCTTTGAGTGATGGGGGTGGTTACTGATTTGAGGGGACGGGGCGGAAGTTAATTTTAAGTCACAATACAAGAACGTTGTGTTGGTCAGCAGTTTAAAAAAAAAACGTTATGCAAGTTGAGAGAAAAATTAATGAGAATCATTCACACACACTGACATTTCTTGAGTTTCAAGTTAGAATGGCATGTTGCTGATGCTGTGGGGACCCTAAAACCTGTGTTCTCTTTATACCTACACCTGATAAAGGTGATGCGCATGACCAGCATACCATTTTAGATGTATTGATTTGTTGATAGGAACCATGAAAACTTGAGAAGTAATGAACATTGACAACAAAAGAATTGTTTTCAGTTAAATAAAAACTGTTAGGCTGGGTTGCTATTGGGTAACTATAGGGATACAATGATTCCACAAGCTAGAAAGGCTTCTCTGTTTTTACCATGACAATATCTCCACAGGCAGAACTACTGAACACCCAATATACCAACAAACTCACATGTCAACACTTCGGAACTTTTGGAAATCATATAGTATATTTATTAAAAGAACATTTTAGTTTATCTTTTTTAAAATGTAGTTTCAATATCCCCTTGCTCAAAAACATACAGTAACTACTTTTTCAGAAAAAAGGAACTTGAAAGAAATGATAAATATCAGATATACCAGCTTCCTCAGACATATTATCAGAAGGACCAATTCTAAAACTGTAGAGTGTTATCAACTGCATTGCAGTGATAGCTAAGTCTGTGACCTTAATTAACCCAAATTATTCTCCCAAATCACATATTTAGATGACACAATATAAATGAGAAATATACTATACTATAACTGAATTGTAACTGAATAATAAATTATGCAGTAAATAATACCAAAAGAATTAGGGTCAATATCAACTTTGTTATAATAGATACTGTCATGTTTGCCCCTATGTCAGGGCTGCCATTGCTGCCATTCACCTCCAGGCCTGGGATGGAATCCCCACTTTGCACTCTGTGGGAAGTGTCCACTGTCCCTGTGTTCTGCGGCTTCCCTTCAGGTACTGCAGTTTCCAGTGCAGTGAGTGTGTCTGTGTCCTGTGACGGACAAACATGCCATCCACGGTGTATCCCTGCCTTGTGTGCTACACCGAAGGGCCCTATACGATGCTGTCCAACACAAACGGCTGGAAGACTGATTCCTAGGTAGCAGCCGAGGGAGGGAGGGAGGCACCGGCTGGGTGGGTGGGTGTGGGGGGGGGGGGGGGGTCTCCCACACTCCCTGCCCTTTTTCAGGGTTTCTGGGAAATCCAGTAACGTGCCAAAGAAAATATGCCGACGGACAACAACACACCACA
>JAABNY020000046.1:17675220-17697389 GCA_015164015.2 Brevimyrus niger
ATACACACACACACACACATATATATATATATATATATATATATATATATATATATATATACACACACACACACAAGAGCAATTTTAAGATATATCTAAAATGTAAGGCAGGATCAACAGCTGAATTGAACAAAGACTGTTAGTTAAATTCCAAATTATTTCCGATCTACAGCGATGGTACTCGCCAACCTCGCATTTGTCTAATAGCAGAAAGACGAAGAAGACGCCGGTTTCGGAACCAGGTCCTTTAGCTGTGTCGCTATACCTGAACGATGTGCTGAGGCTGGACAGACAACGTGGGAAAGTTGCCCCGGCCGTGGATGGGGACGCTCTCCCTGAGGATGGAATCCAGGCGCTGCACCTGCTCCCAGGACAGGACGCAGAAACGCCGACTGCGCTCCGGCGCATCGTCGGAGGACATTGCGAAGTACCGCGCAAAACTTCCCTTTCCTCAGTAGAACTGGAACAGAAGCAGCTTATTGTTAAACTACCGTATTCAAATGTTTTTATAAATTGCAGAAAAACTGTATATCATATATAGAGGACAAGGAAAAGCAACTACAACTGAATGCTGCGGAGCTGAGCCTTTACAGACACACTCCGGTATCAGCAAAGGAAATCGCAATATGCGCGATCTATAAGCGCACGGAAGCCGGTCCCAGACCCTGCGGGCTACATCAGAAACGCTTTTGTTGCGCTTTCAACCGGCTTTAAACCAGTTAAGATTAACATAAGCGTTCAATTGGTTGGATGCACGCTGAAGTGTCCTCCCTCCGACGGATGGCGGCGTTCACACCCCGCCTGCACTGCGTTCGCCCTTTGGGGTCTCTGGCAGGGAATGGCTGCAGCCCAACTTTTAAAATTACACAACCGCCTCGGTCTCAAATTTTTTACGGATCATTGCAAGAACAACGAGGATTCCTTATGTAATCGCACGTGATAGAAAGTCAAATACAAAGTCTCCAGTAATGTACCCTTACGATTTTCCTATGAATTTCATACGAAATGTATAACACTGTACTAGCAAACGGCACCGACACTTACAACAGCCCCGCTCGTCTCATTATTGTTAGTTTGTCTTGCCAACTAGGAAGGTATTCGGTAATACTGGAGATCATACACTCACGAGGTCTATTTCCCGAGGCATAAACACTAGACACGTGGATTTTATCACACCTGTGCACCGCAATGTTTATATTCATGTTTATAAATAATCGAGGTCTTCTGGACGCTCTTGGCTGGTAAGGATTACGCGACAAGTTTAAGGCCTTTGATAAAAAAAATTACTACCTATTCTGTCATTAAACAGCAGAGGGCATCCGTTCCAGTTATCCAGCAAAGCTTGCACTCCCTCGCTCCAAACCTGAAAAATGTCCCTCTCTCCTTTTGAATATCATTCGTTCTCTGATTATGTTTGTAAGTAAAAATTAAAGATGGCCATGTTATGCTTACAAATTTAGAAAGATTTTAAGGTATTCATATGTTTTTTGCATATATCATAGAAATATAGACAAGTCCTACTGCTGTCTGATAATGTATATAATACTAAAGTTATATATTCTAAACTACGTAAATAATTGAAAGTATAAACATTTGAAATTGCAAAGAGAATGTTTTGGAGAAAAGAGCTGTTAAATGATGATTTTAAAAACCAGCTTTTATATTTTTATGCGCCTAGGCAGCGAGAGGTTTGATCTGTACAGATGTGTAAGGGTGTCAGAAATTTTGGGGCCCAACTCAGGATTTTTTCGGGCCTCTGTTGCTCAGGGACAATTGAAATCATCCTAACTGTCCCTCCATTATGGTGCTTATGCAGCTATGTGTATAGAACTGACCAATTAACCAAAAGCCACGAGAACCTGATGAATAGATGAAAGTATACAAGGTATCTCACAGAAGTTGCTATAGCCTGCATCTGGTGGGTCCCAGAATGTATTCCACTAGCACAATTGCTTATCCAAAACAGAATTGCAGTTGGTTCATTCTTTCCAAAAGCAATGTGTGTTATGAATATACTGGGTAATAGCAAAAAACTGTCTGCTTAGCCTAATGTTATGATACAGTACACCGACTTTAGTTTAATTGTTTCTTTCAATAATGCAATCATTTTGACAGCAAGGCATCTCAGTTGGTGTTTAATGTTAGCAACACTTGCTAACTAGCAAAGAAATCTAATACCTGCAGGACTGAAAACAAAAGTATTTTATCCTTGTCCTAAGGGGCTACCTGTAAAGCCTTCTCCTATTAGGTCAGGCAGAGAAACATGCCTCATAACCTAACCATTGTGTGAATTGCAATGTGCTCTCGTCAGTTTAAGGAAACTAGACAACCATCCGTAAGGTTTCATTTCTCTATACTGGATCAAAGGGAGTTTCATCATGTGTCATCAACACCTGAAAGTCAGAAAAGAAATCATCTGTCTCCCCACTGTCCCAAAAAAGCAAAATTGTAAGGTTAGTTTGAGTCCGAGTGATATGCGGGACATGGGACTGTGGGGGGGTGGGAGCTTCAGTATAGACTTAACCCCATGGTCATTGAACAGCATACGCCCTAAGGGCGGTAAGCAGCGCGAGTGAGAGCCTGAGGCCAATGTGTGAGCATCGTGCTCTGAGGGCCACCTGGAAACCTTTATCCCCATCCCCACTGCAATAACAAGCAGCACCATGCTGGGCTAGCATGCAGCACCATGCCCAGCAGGAAGCGTCAGCGCTACAGGGAAAAGCCCAGCTGCAGACAAGCTCATAAAGCTGGTATATGCTGCGACAGTAGCTGGCCCTGGGCCTTTGTGGAAGCCCTTTCCCCCACCGACTCCCTACAGCTGCAGCTGTTACAGCATTTGGCTGTTGGCTGCCACTCTGTAGCTTCCAAGCTGATGCTAAACCCTGGCTGGGGCAGGGCATGTGCTGTTATCAATCTGATGTCACCTGGAGGAGACTCTCGCTGGGGCAATGCTACAGAGCTCCTCGGTTCAAGTCCATGTTTTCCCAACGCTAACTGTTAGCAGCAGGCTAAAGCAACATTCGACTGTGATGTCCATCAGCACTGTGGCACTACACCATCCAGCAGCCTACTTGCCAATATGTAATTCCCCTCCGCCGCACGTGATGTTGTTTGTTTACAGCTTCCCATGGCCGTGTTAAAAAGGGTGCCACTGTTTTTTCCTTGATGTCCATCAGACGCAGCCGCTTTGCGATGACGCAGTCAGAATCCCCGGGTGCGTTCCTCGTTCTGTGTCCATGGCTCCTCTTCCATAACGGGGCCAGACAAACACTGCTACGTTGAAGTACCTTTTTTTGTTGGAATACAGTTTTTGTGCATTATTTATATGAGTGATGCTTTTCAGTGAGTGAGGTAAGGTATTTTCCACAAATATACTTTGATATATACTGGACTGACCAAATAGCAGGGTTTGGTGACATCCTGACACATTTAAACAGTATACACCTGTGTCTGCAGCTGCTGTGAGTTAAAGTCCAGATTATGACAGAACTAAGACAAATTAGTTATCTGGTGATGCTGCCCCATGACCACAGGAGCACGATGTGTCGTGTGTTTCCTCCACAACAGGGAGTGAAAGCGGATGCTATGGAAATGTGGTACATAAATGGAGAAAAACAATGAATTTGGCCTAAAAAAAAACAGTTCAAAGACAGCAAGAGTGACAGTCATCACAGCCAAAGCAGCAAAAGAAGATTCAAGGTAACTGGAAAAATTATTTTGCCTGAGTCCAGGAAATATGTCTGCCGGAATGTAAGTCTCATTCTCATAAACAGAACAAGCAAAGAAGAAACGAGATAGTATTCCAGGAAAACCTACGTGCCAGTGTGCTGGCTGATGCTACTGAAGTGTAAGTATGCGAACTGGTCTGACGGCACTTCCAACTAATGGGAAATATTTGCACAACGTGCAAACCCTGCAGTCTTCCTTATGAGTGCAAATCCTGTGTAACAGGCCTGACCAAGTGCAAGAAGTATGAGAGGAACTCTACAGTAATTTACTGTTCCCAGAAAGGCATCTAATAATAATCACATTACATAATCATACTACATTTTAAGTATAACATCAGTTTATGTTTCCCATGTGAAGGCAGTGATGTGAAAGCAGTCATCCCACCTGGGGGGGAAGGGGCTGTAAGGGCCACTGGAGTGCAGTGTCTGAAACAAGGTCCTGCTCTCTACCATCTGGCTATGGACTGACGGACAGGGGGTACATTAAACATGCAAATGCCTGCCTGTACAACTGGCAACTTTTGAACTCCGGTCAGACACTGGGCAAACACTGCAGTATTTACCTGTAACTCTGGTCTACTGACACACATTTAATTATTGTTCTGATAGGATGTAGCACTGGTCCAGTTGAAATACTTTGTTGAAAAGTACAACTATACACCCCCCCCCCACACCCCTCCCCCTCGCCAAGCTGGCATGTAAACTCAGCACCCCGCTGACTTCCACTCAAACTGCTCCCCACAATCACAGCCCAGAAATGGGACCCAGATGTGTGGGCCAAGCAGGAGCCTTATTACTGTCATTTATTGCATCCCAGCATCTGAAGTAAAAGCACAGGTCTTTGAAGCTAACCCCTGTATCCCAACATGGGTTTTCATGGAGATCACTGACCTACTATATACTATGTTTGTTGGAGACATTAAAAGCTGATAGGTGACCATGGAGCTACCTGGATAACCTCTGCTTGTGGAGCTGCCGGGACAGCAGAGTCACCTGCTGGGAGCCACGCCAGCCCACAGACACTGACGCTGCATGTTCCCCTCAGGAATCAAAAACTCATGGTTCCCTGGAATGGGCATCTCTCTGATACTTAACGATTCCTGCCTGTATCGTAACACGCAGCCTGATTGTTACACTGCCTTCAGCCACAGCTAGTGACGTTTGTACTGCAGGCTTTGCCTTTCTGTTCCATATAAGCATTTAAAGGTATCCTGTGTAACAGGTCATAAACCTATTTCCAGCTACCGCTGTTCAATGGGGAATGACAGTAGCGACGCGGTTCAGATGAGCTCCCCCTATAGGGAATGGGGATGTATGGCAATAGAGCAGTGGTAGGCAACCAGGATCCTGGAGGGCAGGACCTGATGAGATCAGGTGTGTTTCATCAGAGGCCAGGTAGGACAGAAGCAGTCCAGGAACAGTGCTACCTACCCCTGTTAAAGAGCATTTTCCAATGGGCACAGCCTTGGACAGCGGGCAAGGCCTCGCCTGTGAGAACTGCTCCTGTCCTGCAGGCTAAGATCAGCTGTGTTACCCAGAAAGTGCATCATAAGAACACAAGAACAACTAATAGCTCAGAGTTGTTAAAACCTTATCTAGCTCTGATTTAAAGGAACCCAGGGTTTTAGCTTCTGCTACACTAACAGGAAGACTACCCCATACTCTAGCTACACACTGTGTAAAGAAGTGCTTTCTCAAATCCAGTTAAAAATATTCTTCCACTAATTTCCACTTATGGCCACGAGTTTTTAGTATTAGTATTTTTAACTAATATTGAACTAGTCATTTGGCTGAACAACATCCAGACCTGTTAGAATCTTATATATACAGTGGTAACTTGGTTCTCGAACTCACTAGGACTCAAATTTCTTGAAAGTCGAACAAACCAGTTTGACCTAGAACTCAGTCTGAATATCAAAAGTTGAACCGTGAACGCTGACCTAATATAAATTGTACACGCCAGGAAATCAGTCATCCTATAATGCAATTCTTACTTGAATGCCTTCTTCACAGACTGGACGATTACCCAAATAAAGCAAGGCAACATTCCAGTAACTAACAATAAATAAACAACTAACTTACGTGTACTATTACAGCATTTATTTTTTTTCTTTAAACTTTATTTTACCAGGTAAATTAACTGAAAACCAGTTCTCACTGCTTTACGTGATATTCGTGAGAAATAGCAGATTACACATCGGAACTGCCTGGGATGCAAACGCCATGCGTGTAACTAAACTCTTCAGGCCAATAAGGGCAAAGGTCTGTCGTCATGGAGGCGGTTCCAGTTTGTGTAGCCGGCCGAGAGGTTGCAATGCATCACTGTAATGCATTGCGTCAGGATCAGAATGCGTTGCTTTAAGCCAGCGCTGTAAGCAAGTCAAACGCAGCCAATGACCAGACTGGGGAAACAAACTGAAACGCGGACTTAATACATGAGGACTAATGATAACAACCAGAAACAACTGATCACATGGGGATCCCACACAAGGTTAACGAGGGGGCGTGGCAGACAGAAGGAGCAGAACTTTTTAGGATTCGATCCGGAGTCCGGAACGGATTAGGTTCAAGAATCGAGGTACCACTGTATAATACTATATACACTGTATAAATAATATCACTCATTTTAATACTATAGTTAAAATGGCATCAGAGCCCTTTTCCTCCTGACTTTATTCCTAATTTCCATAGTAAACCACCTTGGTTGCAGTTTTCTAGATTTAGTTTTGATGGAAACAGGTATGAAGTCCTCTTGCACTTGCAATAATGTTCTTTTAAAAAAATTCTGATGCCTCTTCAACAGTTTTATTTAACTCCATCCAGTTTACAGTTTCGAGTTAAATTGCAATAACATTGTTTATTTTGGTTATGGACTTCGGACACTAAAATTAACTTCGAATTTAACCATGTTATGATCACGACCACCAAGTGGATCTAAAACCCCAATTTCCCAATCCTATCCTGGTTAATAGAGAACACAAGATTGAGAATGGCTTCTCCTCTGGTAGGGGATTTAACAAACTGAATAAAAAAAACAATCCTGTACAAATTCCACCATCTCAAGTTCATTTACAGAAGAGCCAGAGACTGTGTCCCTCTGTATCCCAGGTAAACTAAAATCACCCATAACCACCACATAATTTTTATTACTCATAATCCGAATATCGTCATATAACATTCTGCTTTCTGCTGCAGCTACATTAGGTGCTCTATAACAAACCCCGACAATTAGGCCATTTGAGTCTTTAGGATTCAGTTTTACCCATACAGCTTCTGTACTTTTATTTTTTATCAGTGAGCTCCTTTGCCTGCAAGTTCTTTTATGTATACTGAAACACCACCTCCCTTCTTGCCGATACGGTCTCTATGGAACAATGTGTAACCATCCATATTATATTCTTTTCCATCATTGCCACTCATCAGTTATTCCTATAACATTATGGGTCAGCTGGTTGCAGGTCTACCAAGGAGCCAAAAATTTTAAAATATAATTGCAAAAGACCAGAAATGAGACAAGCACACTTTTGATAATGGCAAGAGGGCTGAGTTTTTGGAATGCAATTTGTGGATGAGAGAGTGATAATGTGTTAATCATGCTAATTTATACTAAGAAACTCTGTAAATCTCCAAAAGGGTTGAGGTTGCAGAAAGCAGGCCACAGAAGTAAATAGGGATGCGGTAATGGGGTGAGAGAGAGGCATCACCATGATTAATCAGGATACAGAATCTGTCCCACGGTCCTGCTATTTTTTTTCCTGGTCTCACAGTACAGACACACAGATACAGAGCATGACCACAGAAGTCAATGTCCTACTGCCCAAAATCACTGGGGGGACTGATAAGGGGCGACGTGCTGCAGCAGTGTGGAGCCACAGGAGCAGCTGGCTTTCTGCACTGGGTAATACACATATGACATCACTTAATGAGAGGGTGAGACAGGGCCTCTGCCCAGCCAGCCACTGTCAGCCTTTCCATCCACACGCCACCTCGGCTGCTGCTGGCTCTTTACAAAGGGAGGGGAAACGGAACAACAATCCTTTGTGTGGGTAGGAGCAAATACCACTCCCAGCAGTGCCTCCTACTGGCAGGGCAGCACATGTCTGGAATAAGTGCCAGGTGAGCAGAGCAACCAGAGTAAGGCTGGTAGCTTGGCAGGCCTGCTGAGGGGGAAAGATGAGGCAGTAGGCAGAATGTTCAGGCAGCAAAGTGCATCTCACCAGTGGATCTGACATAATCCCGAAACCTAAATCCAGCAGCACTGGGTCTGAAGTCACTGTGATGAGGGGCATCTTGGCTGCCGAGCTTCCATGGGGAATCAGCTCTGCTTTGAAGTTTCCTATGACCTTTGCCATCGGGGATCAATAAATTACCTATAACAAATTGAATGTATCCTCTGAACTGCTGTGTCGTCATTACGGATCTCAGTTTGAAAGTTTCTCTGCAGGCACAATACTTGCCTATGTGAGAGGCCAGTAAAAGCTGATTAAAGTTTATAAATGACATGATTTGGGTGGGAGGGGTTCCCCCTCCACAGGCATCCCGGATGGGTGGGGCTCCCCCTCCACAGGCATCCCGGCATGGGCGGGGCTCCCCCTCCACAGGCATTCCGGCATGGGCGGGGTTACCCCTCCACAGGTATCCCAGCATGGGCGGGGTTACCCCTCCACAGGTATCCCAGCATGGGCGGGGCTCCCCCTCCACAGGCATCCCGGGATGGGCGGGGTTCCCCCTCCACAGATATCCAGGAGTGAGCGGGTTCCCTCTCCGCAGGCATCCCCTTGGAAAATGCTGATACTTAAACTCCTCAGGAATTTTACCCAGCAGTTAAATTTATTGATATTTTCCTAGGCAGAACCTTCTCTAGCTTCAGATTCATTAAACATATTTTTTGCTCAAAAGTTCAGATCACAGAAGAATTAAAACATGGACAGGGTCTATGGATTAAGGAAATACAAACCAATATTAACACACACTATAATTGTAGTTCCTGTTCCTTCTTGCTATTTTATATTATTTTGCACAGAATTTATTGTGAAGGACATAGCGTCTATGGAACTGGTTATACCCTGTGGTTCTGTGCATGGCTGGGGGGTTGGGCCACCCTGTGCTTATGCCTCATGTGAGTGGACACTCAGACTGTAATGCTCTGCGTGCGGTTCTGGCTTAAGTGAAAGGACACTCAGACTGTAATGCTCTGCGTGCAGTTCTGGCTTAAGTGAAAGGACACTCAGACTGTAACCTCGTGTCGTTTCAGTTATTTGCTTTATCCTGAATCCTTGGCAATACCAAGGCACTTCTCAGAGGCTCCTCTTTCCTACACAGTACTTTTAAGACTGCTTTTGATTCGAATATTGATTTTATTGTCATTTTGCCAAAGATCGAATATTTCTATTTGACTTTTCAGCAGTACGCTGTTGTTGACCAAAAGACACTCAGACTCAAGTTAAGCATAGTACTTATTACATGAAGCAACCTTCATATCATCCAAATGCTGTAAAACAATATTTAAAGATGAAAACAGCCAAGCAGATGATTTAGGAAAATAGTTTGGGATCCTTCAGATAGTTCACTTTTCTGGTGACTGAATGTGTAGGAATATTCTGAGAGCCAAGATGCCACTTTACTGCCCTCTACTGGAAGTCTATTATCACTACACCACAAGCAAACCTTAAATATTACTTGAATATCATTATTGAACAACTGGAAAGCCAAACAAAATCATAACCTAACAGTCCTATTTCTGATATGAAAATATTTTTTACAAACTCAGTTGTCAAACAATGTGGCACTCAGGTACCCAGCTTTGTCCCAGGCTTTGCCTTGATCTGGTGAGAGTGGTTCCCAAAATAGTAACAGTACTGCAATTAACGGGTCTGAAAGGTCTGGAACAGCAAACAAACAATGTCCACAAATGTCCATCTAGCCTCCCTGTTTCCTGAGGGATGTTTTTGCCAATGTGGGCAAACATGACAACACTGGGAGCTAGATAAGCAAAAGCATATCATGTTCATTTGTTTATTTAACATTGGAATTAACAAGCCCTTGGGAAACAAAAAAGGAAAAACAACAAGCACTAGCATGTTCAGTCAATCCCGCTCACCAGTTTTCACAATGGGTTTTAGGAACACTTTTTCAATATCTGCCAATAAGGACCTCCAATGAGCCAGAAGAGATGAACCTGCGGTGTTGGTTTTGGGCACCAATCTCATGGTACCACGATCTGTGACATGGATGTAAGGGCTTCTGGGGTGAAGGCGACCAGTATTACCTGGTTTACATGGTTCTGTGCAAGTTCTGCAGTTGGCAACAAAAAGTAACAGGAACACTCACTGGCAGAGGAAAACTGGTTGTATCAATCATTCACTCACAAAATCTGCATGAGAAACCAAACCTGCCAAAAATACAGGGAACCTGTAAAGACCACAATATGACTCTGCATCCACATTATGGTAAGTAGCCTTGTATTAAATATCAAGTATCACAATCCCCGTTTCCAAAAGGCAAACTAGGTCCAGTGAGAGACCCGAATCCCAGAGATAGGTCCAAATGCAAAGCACTGAAGGGTCAAGGGAAGGTAGATGTTGCAAGAGGTCCACCGGAGCAGCCACAGCCAGGAAAACATCACCATGAAAAAGGCTGGGCTACCCTTTCACTGCCATTTTATCACATGAGGGAGTAGGTCAGATACCTGTCTGACATGGAGGATGTCACATCTTCGCTGGATTTCTAACAGCTCTACAGCTCAGAGCAAATAATCAACTGTTTTCCTGTGCTCTCGCTGATCATGGCCCATAATTTACCACAATCCCTTATGTGGCTCAAGGGGTATGAACAGATCATTTGATCAGAATCCTCGTTTCACAGACCATTAATGTGGTTCAGATGGTAATCAAGTCTATCCTTTCAGTCCTGGAAGTGACTGTTGAATCATCCAGTCCTGGAGATCTGGTGAGTTGGTCATTTCCCAAAATAAAGCACTGCAGTTTACTGAAGAGGGCTCTGATAGTTTCCACGTGCTCACCGACTCTGGGTGCTGGCTTGGGCTTGTTGGGTTATTGCTGGGAGGATGGGGCCCAAAAGCACTTTGAGGTCCAGATCTGAGATGAGCTGTTCTTGTCTGGAGATGAGTCAAAGGTAACGTGACATTTAGCAGAACAAGGTCCGAGACACAAAGACAGGGCGTTATGGGGCCACAGTTCAGGTCATGGGCACTGCGAAAATGCCCTTTCTCCCCACTCACACGCTGGTCCTGTTCGAAAACTGTAATCTGTATTTTGGCAATATCTGCTGTCCATTATGCAAGTAATCCTGAGCAGATTCCCACACTGGAAAAGAGCACCCAGGGACTCCACCTTGGGCAGAGAGTGCTGGAGGGAGCGGCAGGCAGAGTGCAGCAAACACGGGTCTTTGCAAAAAGAGGGGGAAAAAAAAGGCACATACAGTCATAAATGTTTAATCTGCAGCAACAGGTTCTCAGGGGACATCCAGGGTATGAAGCACCACCCATCATAAACGGAACTTAGGTGCAGTTACTGGCACTAATGGTGTGACTCAGCTGCACAGAGGAGCCAGCAGGTCGTCACTGCAAACTGCAGGGTGAAGTTCCTGCTCTGTGAAGGTAACCAGGTCATCACTGCCATTCACAGCAGCTGCTGGGGGAGCTGTCAAACTGGGGGCAACAGTTCTACATCAATTAAATTAGGTTTTCTCCCTAAAATATAAAAGCCATTCTAATGAATAGAAACATTCCCAAAGGAAATTCTGAACAAAACCAAACCTGTAATGATCTGTAATGCAAATTTACGCACCATAATTATTGTCACGGGTGTGCTAGCGGATAACTGCAGTGGAAAAACTGAAGCAAACTGGATCTGTGCTGTAACTAGTGTCTCTTCACCGTGCAGCTCGGTATGTCAGTGTAAAGGTGTCACTGGAGAGGCCTGCTAGGGCAGCAATGGGTCACACCATGCTGGTTTTCTCTAGGTTAGTGTAAAGGTGTCACTGGAGAAGCCTGCTGAGGCAGCAGTAGGTCACACCATGCTGGTTTACTCTAGGTTACTCAAGGCTCTTACCTGCTGAACTCATCCAGTGCAAGACACAGCAAAATCCTGGCAGCTGTCCTCCTGTTGGAGAGTGACAGATTAGTGCCTAACAGAAGAGCAGCATAGACAGCAGCCTCTGGGGTCCCTATGGGTGTATTTTTACACAAGAATTTATACATAATTCAATATATATGCATTCCAAGGCCTCCAGATCTGAAGTATAAGCAATTAAGCTCACACATTTGCATTTGAATTTATCAGCAGTTTAAGCAGTCTGACAGAAAACATATAATACTAACCTAACATTCAACATGATCTGATATCAGGCTAATTTCTCTACGAAAGAGCAGAGATGTACTCTACACCTCAAAACATTATGCAGTGAAGACCTGGGAGAAAGAGTAAGAGTAAATTAGAGACAGAAGCAGAGGAAGATAGATAGGGAGAGTTACAGAGAGAGGGAAACGGAGGGTGAGAGAGAAAGATACACACAGTTATGCAGTTATGTGAAGCATAGAAGATGATTGACGTCGGAATGAGGAGACGGAAGGCACATCTTACCATATTGATGTCGGTTTTGGCCCCAAAGCCAAGGAGCTCAATCTCTGGGGGGGCAGGAGCTGTTGCAGGCGAATCCTCTGCAGGCAGTAACCCCCTCCTGTCAATCAAGCTGTGGCAGCCATAAAACACAAGAGCGGGGCAGCTTTAGGGGGAGGGGGCATCACCTCCCCATCTGCTTTGGAGGTGCATCCGGAGCCGGCACCCCCCCTTAACTGCTCTTCAAAAGAGCTGCTGACGCAACCATACAAACTGGATAGGAAGCACATGGCTGAAGGGTGTGCGACGGCTGGAGAGAGTGACCATCACCTGGGAGGCAAGGGCCCGCAGAGCACGGCACAGCAGTTGGTAAAGATGCTGTTGTAGCTGTAGGGATTCCCAGCGCTCTGCAGCCCACTGTTCCCTGACCAGGATCCTTTTATCTGCATGTGGGAACCAGTCGTGTGCAAACGGAGGAAGGCAGACACAGTGAGTGCCATCAGAAGCACCAAATATTACACATCTTGGGATTTCTGGTAATACTCACATCTTCATTGGTGGTGAGATTAGAGGCCACAAGGTAGGTATGGAACCCTGAGAGGCCCAGGATGGACCAGACAGAGAAGAAGCACACAACCAGCTCCAGGGCAGTAGAACAGAAGGCATTAAGGACTGTGGAATGCTTTGGCATCACCTTCATAATCAACCACCCATAAGACCAGTTATATGTATATATGCAAGCAAGCATGTAAGGACGGTGCCTCAGAGGTTAGCATTGTGTCCAGGTATGTGTGTATCAAAGTATTAGTCTTCTCGATGTGAATAAAAACCTGGTTATATTGACCTTGTGGGGACATTTTTCCAGTCCCCAATTTAATAAAAATCTATGGCTGCTGCTAAAGACACCAAGGCTGCGTTCACACTGCCAGCCACATCGTTCAATTCCGATTTTTTGCTCAGATCGGATTTGTCTATCCTGACGGTTCAGATTCATAAGTACAAGTCACCTGTATCTGACTGTAATGTGAACGCATCGGTCCTCCGAAACGTCACGCATACGCACACCGACACGGGTAAAAAGCTGGTTGTAAAATTGGCACGTTGTGCGGCCATGACCTCTGCGCTGATTCGAGTCTTTTGCCTCTTTAAACTTTTACTTCAAGCTCTTTATTTTCACCCTCGTTTATGTCCACGCTGTGCCATTTCTTTGGCAATTATTTCGAATACCACTCTATTACGATAGGTTCCTTCCAGTTTAGCTCGAACAGGTTAATTTCCCCAAATATCAATTAAATCCCCACCTTCTCCATCCTTCCACTGACTTATCGCAGCTCTCCTCTGTTTTTACCTTCCTGCGCTGCCGATGCGGATGATGTCAGCACATGTCTATAAGCAAAAAGCCACATGAATTCCGATCCGAGCGTCACATTCAGGTCGCATGGAGGCGAATCGGATACGTATAAGATTTAGTCCCACATATGAAAGTGACACAAATCTGATTTGAAAAGATCAGATTTTCGTGTCCGCACATCTGATCTTTTCAGGGCTCTGTGTCACATTAAGGCAAAAAATCCAATTTGAGTCACTTCAACATGGCAGTGTGAACGTAGCCCAAAAATCTTGAATTTTGTTTGGTTACTTATGATTAGGGCTGGTTAGGGGTTAAGATTGTCATAGTTAGGATTAGGATTATGCCAATTGAAATGAATGGACAGCCTCACAAAGATTTCACTGTAAACATGAGTGTATTTGTGTGTCTGTAAGGTTTTGACTGCCATCCTGCCTCAGGCCCCAGGCAGCAACTGGCACAAACTTTGGGTATGAAGGATATCTGGCTGGGCTCTCCTGGAGGGCAGAGATCACACCTTTTCCACCCTGGGAACCTAAGGCAGGGAGATGCATGTGAGTCACGAAAAAAAGACTGTGGGTCATGTGGAGCTGGGTGGCTAAAATAAATGGTTCACATTAGAAGGGGCACTTAGAATAAGTCAGCACTGTACAGAAAGCTTGGCCAAAAAGGTCTACTGGTACCCCAGAGAACACCTGCCTCTGAAGGCTACCCCTTATTGCCTCTGTAATAATTAGATCTTTACTGAAGGCTGAGAGCAGTAATTAAACAGCTTCTTTAGGGAAACCTCTAAGGGCTCCAGCGGGAGTCCCAGCGACCACTGGGCCTGGCAGCATCCGCACATCATTCATAATGCAGGGCGGTGAGCTGCCAGCGACAACAGTATCAGTGTCACTCCTAAGTGCAGCAGGGAACACAGTGAAGGAGGACGGCTCTTCAAACACGCCGAGCCAGCAGAGCTGCCGGACCTGGACGGGCCGAGTCGGCCCAACACACACGATCCCCGAAATGGGCTGACAACGGCAAAACATGGCATGTAAGCAGCGGAGAGAAGGAGCGGACGGAGCGGAGTGAAAGCGGATACTCACGCAGGGCCAGGTGCGTGGTCACGCAGCCGAGGACGAAGGCCGTCAGGAAGGACAGCGAGACGATGAAGGTGTAGAAAAAGCGGTAGTTCCGCCGGCCAACACAGTTTCCCACCCAGGGACAGTGATGGTCAAACCGCTCTGGGGCGAGAAAAGGTCAGAGACACGACCAATAATGACTCACATCCCCTAATAATATTAAGCACTTGAATACAGGAGGATACAAAGGGGTAAAAACCAGATTCTTGTGATGGGAAATTATGAGAACGCTGCTTTGAGTATGATTTTGTTTATTATCCTTCAGAGCTGAAAACGGGCCGCTAAAGAAAATCAGATGCTGTCAGAAAGACCACAGTGTATTCCCTGGACAGCCCATCATCGCCCCAACCCTATCCCCTCTACAAACTCTACCCACCTCTCCAAAAAAAATTCTTATCGAAAGTCCAACTTTGAGTAACTTGTTTCAGTGTACTCGGGATCGCCAGATCCGTGTCTGTGGCTGCCCTTTCATTTGCCACCACTAAATGACATTGCTTCAGTTTTGGTATGATGCGTCTCAAAACAAAAAACAGACTTTTGTCCCCATATAATGTTCAATGCCAAGCGCCTCATGCAGTCACCTTTCCCTTTGCCGCCACTAATCGGCATTGCTTCAGTTTTGTGTGATTTGTTTCAAAATTAAATACGTTCCAGAGCTGCCAAATACATTGAGTCAAAACGATCAATCTTAAAATTGTCCCTCTGAGAAATACAATAATACAGCTACCCAACAAAATGTAAGAAAGCAAAATCAGTACAGAGCAAAATTTGTGGTGTGGAAACAAATACTGGCAGAGGTTAGGGTAAACTGTCAGGGCTCAAAGTAAGGAAATTCCCAACCCACCCCCCTCCTCACCCACACAGTTGTCACACAGGCTGCAGTGAGAGGTCCGTGGCGGCCGGAACATCTTGCAGGTGAAGCAGTACTTCAGCTTCACCACTTGCTGGTTGATGAGAACCTCCCGAACTCGAGGTGGTGGGCGGTAACTTGAGGAACTAGAACTGTCTATAGATACAATAAAAAAAAAAAAAAGTCGGGTCAAGAATGGGAGGCAAACGGGTTCAGAAACCGAACAGCAGAGCTCTTCAAATAAACCATGTCTGAATCCCTCCCATGGTAATTCATAAGCAATGCAACCTACCGATGCCCAGACTCGGCACTACAGCTGTGTAGACATGTCCACCTGAGCAGGGAAAGAAAGGCATTCCGTTAAGGTGCTCACCTATCTGCTTCTCGATGTCAGCTGCCTCTTCAGGTGTGGCCCTGGGGAGGATGCCGGGGTCACTGAAGCTGGTCTGGAGGAGGGAGATGACCACAAAGGTGAAGAGAACTCCTCCAATCACAGGGATGCAGCTGGTCACGTGCTTCACCAGGAAGGGGCAGCTGGGGGCGGGGCCAAGAGGGAAGACGCTTGATTTGGGAGCTGTCTAATGTCGCTCTAAATGAATGAATGCACACCTGCCGGTACAGCTTTGCAGACACTCCTTAACCCGTTTCCGCATACAAAAAAGCAGTCATTTCAAAAGCTAATGTGTTCAAAAAGCTTTACAGGTCGAGTCTGGGAAACACACTGGGCGCCATAGTTACCTCTAGTTATTAATACAAAATACTTGACCGTTTAGTTTGAAAGATCAAAACCCCAAACCCCGTAAAACAGGATGAGCACATGCTTAGGCTGGTATTTTACTAGTCGCCCTCACACTAACAATGTGTATGGATACCAGCCGCCGAGGTGAAGCATGTTGCTCCCGTGCCGGGACTAGCCACAGATTAACGACGGAATGAAAGTGAGCCGAATGGGCGTGTGGTAATGCCAGCACTTACTCAAAGATGAAGAACAAGCTACTAGTGAATAGGATAAGGAGAAGCGTCAAGGGAAGGACGCCACTCTGCCGGGCGATCATGATACGGCCGTCGCAGAAAAAACGGTTCTTCCCTGGGAAAACTTCCCATTTCCTTCGAACCCGTTTCGGTTTCTTCTCGGCGCATTGAGTCGGCGGTGGTGTAGGTGTCGACAGGGCTTGCGGGTCGATTTGCCGATATTCGCAGTTTTTCATCGTCTATATATACGTATTTGTCCCAGTCAGGTGCGCTTAGTCGCTCACATGCGCTGCTGGATGGTGGACGTCCGGAGATCGGCTAAAGCGCAGCACAGTTTTCAGAGTTACTCCTTTATTGATTATAAGAAACCACATCTAGTTCCCAAGCCAGGCGGGACTGGATCTCACCATTAATACTGCTCGTTAAGGTAAACACGGATAATAGCAATGACGTGGACAGTTATACGTGTCCGGGCGACATGAAGCAACTAACCAGTTTAACTAGCTGCATAGGCAGCTATAACCAAATGATTACAACAGACGCTTTCTGAAAACCTCTGCTCAACAAATATTCTATTTATTTAAAAATCACAAAGAAAGTCGTTACCATGTCTACGTATAAAGTAATTGAGGAGATTGATAGCTCACGCTACACGGCCCCAGAGCAGCCTCATTCAGCTCTCTTTACTAGCCAGCGGGCTACCGGTTCTTGGAGGCGCCGGTTGGATTGGTCACCTTGCTCCTCATTAGAGGGAAACCCACAGCAAGCCGATAACATCTCCCACCTCAAACGGCTGCCTAAGCCCTACTGGAACACAAATATCCTGAATAATGTGGTAAATCAGCACAAAAACAAACATATCAAGTACTGCCTACCAAAACGAACAGGTTTGCCGTTATTCGCCTGACGGCAGAAGCAGCTAACATCAAGCTAGTTTCCCACTACAGCATAGCCAGCCTGCTAGCTGGTATCGTTCGATTCTAGATCATATAGGTAGTAAATGTGCTCCACTGCGATCATTTAGCTTCCTCACTAAGTACTCTCTGAACATACGCAAGCAGTATCTCGCTGGATCGGTTTCTGCCCTGGCTGTATTTATTTAAAAAAACAGCAACATACTAGCTAGTTAACTGGCTAGCCTTCAAAATTGTTGATGGGCTCTTTGTGGAAAAACCTCCGAGGGACAATGCACTCCTTAACACAGCCCGTGATTCAATGCAGGTTCTATGCCGTCTAGGCTACTTGGTGATTCGCTGCCGAAGTAGGAGCAGTGATTTACGACAGCTACCTCTCGTTTACGGCGTGTAGCGTGCCGTTCTGATTCTGATTGGATCCTCGGGAGATGAGCATGATGATGACGACGACCATGACGTGGATGTCTTTGTATACCAAAGAGGTAGGAGGCAGATTTGTGCCAATGAATGAGCTGCATGATTTATTATTGTAGAATCGAACTTTATGGACATATATATTAATCTTCCTAAGCCAATAATGAAGTGTAATTTTCGAAACTGCCCGTAGAAACACCCTTACTTTAAAGATAATCATAGGGCGCGTTCCCACTGTACCAAGTACCATACTTTCGGTACTTTCCCTTTTCCATTGACTTTTGGTCGAGTACCAGTACTGAAAGTGCTAAACCAGCTGCGGTACGTCGGTACTTTGGGGTGGGACTTGAAACACTATCTTTAAGTGACCAGTTTTTTTATATATCATGTTCATGAGACATTGGGGCAGTATTGCATATTTAAAAACCAGGTGTTAGTGATATTTTGTCTAATGCCATATTGAGCAAATATATAAGAACCTTATCGCCAATGCAGTACAAAAAGCTTATTCCTAGCCTCTCCATGTTTTTAGTTCCACGTAACTATATGAATTTACCAACAGCTGTCAGTGAGTGGAATGTCCCTCTCAGCCACCTTTGTGTGAGAATAATTTTTTTTTTACATAGCCTCACCAGATCACACATGGCACCCATAAAATAATGCCATTCTGAAAAGGTTTTAACAGCCCCAGAAAAACTTCAGAAAATGGAACCGTGAGCAAGTCAGGTTTCAGAACCATTAAGTAACATATGTCCATTTTCCAAATATGACCACAGGCAATCATGAGATGTCATGGCGCAGCGTGGTGGTGCAGTGGTTAGCCCTGTTCTCCTTGTGTCATCGTGGGGTTTGCCCTCTATGCTCCAAAAGCATGCTGAGGCTAATTGGAGTTACCAAATTGCCTGTAGGTGTGCATGCTTGAGTGACTAGTATGTGTGTGCCTTGTGATGAGTTGGCACCACATCCTGGGTTGCTCCCTGCCATGCACCAGTATCTTGCGGGATCGGCTCCAGACCCCTGTAACCCTCATTAGGACAAGTGTTTACAGAAAATAGATAAATTGTAATAAATGAAAATATGATTAATAATGTGTATTTTGTATAGTATGCACTGAAAGTAACATCAACATGGTTTTAATCAGTTCAGTGACATATGGCCCTAATGGGAAGGTGTCACTGCTACAGAAACGAATTCTCACTATGCTGCTGTACATAAAAACTACAGCCTCAGAAAACATTTAGAGCATAGCAACAAAGGGTTTTCGGTAATGCAACAATTTATGCGATGTATTGACCTTCAAATGCTGTATTTGAAGTATTTAAATCTTCGTTACGACTTGTCCTTCAATTGCATTAACACGTCACACGATGATATAAACATTCATTTTCAAAATTGCAACTACAGAAATAAGTTTACTAACCACATTTGCCAAAAAAACTGCCGTTAGCAATTTACAAAAATGGAACCGTTCAGTTGCACGGCTGCAGCTTTGCTTTTGGGAACGTCCCCCGTGTGCCCACGGCACGTTACGTAAATATTTGTAGCGAAGCACCGCTAGATGTCAGTGTAACGCAATCTTAAACTGGGATTATTGTAATCGTACAGCTAAAAGCGTTAACATATATTAATTATGAATAATGAGCCCCGCCAACCAAGTGATGGACCCCAAATTTACACCTCTTTTGACATTATGCTCCAACTGCTGAGAAATCCATCGGCGACATGTAAATTAGGTTTATACCTCAGATCCGCTGGTTCCCACAGTGTTTGCATTTGTGTAAGGTAGTACGACTAAACCATTTTACAATATCCAAATAAAATATATGGAAAAAAGTGCTGTGTACTACACGTTTCAGGACAGTTACTAGGTTTCAATAACATGAACCTGTTATTGTTGTGAAGCACGGTAAACTCGCTTTGAATATAACATATATTATAAAGGAAGATGCGGCACACCATCTGTGTATGCGGGCGAAAGCAGTTTTCAGGACGTTTACTATAAAAAGGTGAACTGCGCGGCTGCTTTCTAACCATGACAGAACGAGGCAGCGTGTTTTTGATGATGTCGAAAGGCATTTTAATTTGTCCCATACTTTAGTGTGGGCAGGTTATATTATAAATGAAACGCTAACTTAGTAAGGCTTTTTGATTTTAGGTTACGTAGAACAACAATTTATGACACACTTCTTCATTAAACAGGTTTCTTATCTGCATTACAAAAAAATAATTGGGGCACTTTTCAGGCGAACGTAACTTTCAGTCACTGGATAACCTAACGTGGAGATGTCATGTAAATAATATTTTTACAAATTTTGGAAACATCTGAATTTGACTTCTGATATTTTCTCTCTACTAATTGCAAAAAAAAGTTATCCTAGAGCTACAGCAGCAAGCACTATGCCCTTCATCAAACCATTTGGTGTAGAAATCCCTAAACGCCACCTAAAACTACAATTACGACCAGAACCGTTTTAACCAATCACCCTTCAAAAAAGTAAGCCCTAACCACCCAAAAGAAGATACAAGTGAGACCTGCTGACCCGTCAGCGAAGTTTTTACTGCACATCCTGATATCAAATTAATAAAACATCACAAACGTCTTACGAAGATTTAATGTACATTTATTCTTAACACGTGGAACATATAGTATAAAGATTTCATACTGAATAAATGATATTCATTAAGCCAAAAAGGAAAAAGGAATTTACATCAAGTTTTTAGCTACATCATCTGTAATACAAATATGCAGAATTTATCTCACTGGGTGGGGGGATTGTGTTTCTTAATAATGAGCTGAAACCTTTTCCTTGTGTCTGGAGAGGAACTAAAAGGTGTTGAGCCTCGTCGCCCGGAGGAAGCAGCTGGCTGTGGGACAGCGGTCCACCCGCTGGGCACTGGGGGATGGGCAGGGCCCAAGTTAGCACATGGCAGGGCGTGATGCAAGGCTTTGACTTATGTGCAACCTTTTTTATTCATCAAAAAGGAAAAAAGGTGGAGAAGAGTTTCAGAAAGTGAGAAAAAGCGAGAGTGTAATGTACAACAATGTATATACACTGCAGCCTGGACTGCATCTAAAGTTTGAAAACCAGTCCTAAGAGGTGTTTTTTTTTTTTTTTAATAAGGGACAGTTCGTACAGTTGAGGGATGAAGAGTAGAGGTCAAGGTGTTGTAGGTTCACAATACTTTGGGGGGAGGAAAGCCTTGTTCTCTCATCAACGTTACCTAAAAACATTTTTTTAAAACTACAGTTCTGTCTTGGAGCCAATGTTTCTCAGTGTCGAACAGTGTTATTACAGTATGCTTACACTTGTGTGGGTGTACAGTACAGAAATGTCTTACAGTCTTCTGTACAGGCCTCCCATTCAACCACATCTGCTCTCAACCCATTACCTGGATTCTGAGGGGCAGAATATAGATCTTACAAGTTTCAGAATTCATACCACAACAAAGTCCAGGAATCAGTTCTGCCTCCGTTAATGAACCTTAAATCCCCCCCCCATGACCCCTGCAGGAGTGCCTGCAGGAGTATCCCCCAAATTCACTGTAAACGAGACAGCAACTTTGGTAACAGTTTGGTTTTTGCAGGTTTTATTTATGTATTTTATTAAAAATGTCCTTCCTAATAGGCAGCTCGCTCCCCAAAGCCAACATTACTGGTTCCAAGTTGTTCACTTTAACTATGAGACAGTAATCATCTTTCCTGTTCTAAACATCCAGGTCTGAATCCACAGCTACTTTGTGAAATCCTTCCTTTAGTGAGAAGCGGGGACAGAGATCAATGGAATTCGAGGTGTTTTGCATAAATAATAATACATGGAAAAAAATAAAGCCAGTTCTGCTCATAGCCGTCTCCGTTCACACATGACAGTAAAAGTGGGGGGTGGGGGGAATGAGAGGGCTGAAGCCCCAGCTACCCCTTCCACTGGGGTCACGACTGGCCAATCAGAAAGAGCACGTCACAGATGACATGCGACACCAGCGAGTTCATGAGCGGCGACACGGACAAGTCCAGCAGCCGCGACTCGTACAGCGTGAACTCAGAGCGGTTCTCCTCGAGCCGGGCCATGGCGTGCAGGGCTCGTGCCGCCCGCCGCATCATGTCCGCGCTGCTAGGCTCAAAGTGGGCGCCCTGGCTCTGGAGCAGCGAGCCGGGGCTCTGCTGAAACTGCGCCGCCGCCAGGCTGTCCTCCAGGAAGCCCAGCAGGTTTCCCACGCTGCCCTTCTGCACGGCGATGGCGCG
>JAABNY020000046.1:17716270-17731544 GCA_015164015.2 Brevimyrus niger
AATGCCAAAGGTCTGAGGAAAGCTAATCCATCCCAGGGTTTGGCTTCAGCCGGGCTCTGCTGCTCAGGGCGGATCGACAGCAAGCATGGGACGAAGGCCGGCCCCAGCTCTGCCACAGCCCGCCCCCAATCCGGGGCTTTCCAGCCAGTCACGATGCTGCGTGCGGTGTGTCGCCGGCAGCTTCTACCTGCAGGCCAACTTCTAGGCGCTCCACGGCGCTTTCTCCAAGAGAACGTGGAGAAATGAAGAGGCTCGGCGTGACACGGGACGCAGGAAGAGCGGCTGGCAGACAGTGAGGCGGCGGAGCTACGCTGCCAGTATTAGCGTAACGGTGAATGAAGGTGGGCAGGCCGAAACCTGCAAGCCAGTGAGCCCCACCCTCCCAAGCAGATCGCATACACTCAACTCTCAGGAGAGGCCCCACCACACTCGCATCCCTCTCTCACTCGCTCAGGGATCGGTGGACAGGCAATAGACTCTTCAATGGCCAAAGAGCAAACAATTCAAGGTAATTAGCACATGGCTAATCTGCATATAAAGAAACCACAGCAGCCATTGGTGGGGGGAGGCATCGACTCCCTGTGTCTGGAACAGATCAGAAGCAACCACTGCTAGTATGATCCAGCACATGTCAGCCAATGGGGAGGGGAGACATGGAAGTTTGATTTAAAGCATAAAATATTTTACGCCTAAACAGCCATCTTTGTGACTAATTTTTCAAAGGCCATTTCCAAAATTACTAACACTACCAAAAAACAAGACCAGGTGATGGACTGCTGCTTTAAAAAAGATTAATCTAATCATAAAACAAGGAAAAATGTTTACTTCAAGGCTGTAATACATATTGGTTCAATATTTCGATAAACAATGAACCGTTCAACCTTCTTGACGAACTGACCTGAAAAAATAAGCAAAAAAAGAAAAAAACCCTCATTGATTTGCAGATTTAATACCTGTAGAGACCTTTCTTGGCAGCACCTTTAGGACAGCCTTGGGGTGCATGACTCCTTAACAGCCTGAACTCCCAGCCCTACAAGCCCTCAAATGCCTGTGCATCTCTTGGCAGAGTCGGTGTGCCAAACCTTAACTTGGAAACAAGATAAGGACCTAGACTGAAAGCAAATAGGACAGCGCTTATGTCATCGTGACAATGAAAACTGCAGTTCCGATAGTTTACAAAAGCGAAGACCACAAAAAAGCAAATATTACGAAGCTTTTTGTTTAGAGAGAATTTATCAGTGACACTTTTGCAATGGGTTGTACAAATGTTCGAGTTCATTTTAACACTGATCATAGTTCATACAGCCTCTCAACCACCCACGCTGTACTAGCTCACCCACCACAGTAATAGGACTACTAGCCTGAGCACTACTGAATGCTACCAGAGTTTGCACCTTAATTTTTCCTCGGGGATTAATAAGTTTGTGCTGTAAGAACATGCAAAATAATGTGTCACTTCAGAGAGTATTTGACAAACACCATACAAAACACTTAAAAATATGTAGAAACATGTTTAGAGCACATCAGACCAGTGCAGTTTTGTGCTTAATGTGTTTAATTAGTTCTCAATGACATCTTCTGGCCCAGGCCACACCCATCCGTGTGACAGCCAATTGCAGACTGCCCAAGAGGAGGCGTGGCATGACTGCATCCCAACGTCGCATTGGCACGTGTTGGTCTGACAGTGTGCGCTCAGAAAGGCAGCAGACAGCTGAGCCAGAGCAGCAAATTACCATGTTAATCCTACTTTCTCTTCAAAACAAAGTTCAATGAAAGGGATTACCATGATTTAGGCTTGGCCTAAATGAAAGACTCACCATGTAAAATTTACACACATGTCAGCGCCACTTTCCATGGGCTCAGGCAGGTAGAACGAATCACCAAGTCACCACCCCCCCCCCCCCCTCTCTCACGCATGCACGCACACGCAGGCACGCACACCTTTGAGCAAAGCTGGCATGGCCAAATTATACCATGGTGCTCAGGCAAGTAGCAACAGCAAAGAGGAGAAAGATTATATTCATCTTTAATATTAATAACGAAAGTAATGAAAGAGGGACACAGCATGTAAGATTTCCCTATATTCCTTGCCAACAGTAACACAAGATTAGAAAATTATGTGGTGCAACTGACCATGCAAAGTTGCATACCTGAGTTAGTGGTGCAAATTTGGACAGATACTGAAAAATCGAAAATATTAAAATACTGGAACATACATTTACAAACAAGAAGAGGCCATTCCACCCCTCAAGCTGGTTTGGGGAGAACTCAACTAATAGCTCAGAGTTGTTAAAAATCTTATGAAGTTCCGATTTAAAGATACCCAAGGTTTTAGCTTGTGCTACACTAAAAGGAAGACTACTCCATATTCTAACCACATGCTGTGTAAAGAAGTGCTTTATCAAATCCAATTTAAAATGTTCTCCTGCTAATTTCCACATATGGCCTTGTATTTGAGCTAATATTGAAGTAACTATTTGGGTGAACAGCATCCAGACCTGTTAGAATCTTATATACCTGGTTTGTGTCCCTTTAGTCTCCTTTGCTTGAGGCCGAACAGCTTCAGCTCAGCTAACCTCCAAGACCAGGAATTATTCTTTTAGTCCTATGTTGAGCCCTTTCTAAGGCAGCAGTGTCCTTCTTAAGGTATGGTGACCAAACCTGCACACAATATTCTAGGTGGGGTCTTACCAAGGAATTGTATAATCATAGCATCACCTCCCTTGACTTAAACTCCACACGCCTCAAAATGTAACCCAACATCCAATTGGCCTTTTTAATTGCTTCCCCACACTGGTGAGAGTGGAACATGGAAACATCAACATACACTCTGAGGTCTCTCTCATAATCAGCTACATTAATTTCAGTGGAACTCTCTACTTTATGCTTCTGCTCTACTCCCTGCATGGATTGTTTTTCTCTCTCTTGCATATATATATATGATTTTCTGCTTTACATTATTAGTATTTTAAGCTATCACTTTTTAGGCCAAACAGTCCATCTGCAGGTCAGGACAAACATCTGCAACAGGCTGCAAGGAGACCACCTTGTAGCCTGCATGCGGATCTCAAAAAATGGGCCAGACGTTTCTGACTTCCCATATCAAGAGGCTCTAGAAATGTTCTTCCAGAAGCCCAGAAAGATACACTGCCGTGACAAGAGCTGCACACTTCGTAGATACTTGTCGTAAAAATAAATGTTCTGATGTTTAGTTCAGTTTATTTTATTGACTGCTGTCAATAAAATAAACACATGAACACCATGAATCCTGGCGGTGTCCATCTGCACCCCCCCCCAACAACTCTATAAACCTAGGGGAAATACTGATATGTCAATATTGTTTATGTAAATTAGGAACAATAGTGATCCTAAAATTGAACCCAGTGGTACCCCGCTATGAATGTAGTCCGACTGTTGTGTTCACCAGTTTTTAATCCAAGCTGCTAGAGTTCCTTTGATCTTAAGCAGGAACCGTTTGTGTAAAATAGATCATATCGTAGGCCTTTTTCTGGTCAATTTGTCATGTAGCTTCCTCAAAGAACAAGTAGATTAGTTAATCACTACCTCTCCTAAATCCGTGTTGGCTCTCTCTCAGTAGGTTATTTGAATCCAGGTAATCTACCATTTTCACTTGGATTATAGCTGACATTACTTTCAAACTAATTCGCCTATAGTTTGATTGATTACTTCTATCCCTTTTTTGAATATGGGTGTTATATTAGGAGCCTTTCAATCAGAAAGTACCACACCATCAGATAAGGATTTCTGAAATAGTAAAGTTAAAGTTCGACAAGTAACATCCCTCATCTAAAAAAATATAGGTAAGATGCCATCAGGTCCCTACCATTGATTTATTTTGAGTTTAACTAGGCTTTGCAGCACATCAGCTTCAGCTATACATATACAGTGGTACCTAGGTTCTCGAACTTCGGATCGAATTTTCCCCATAAGAAATAATGGAAAAACGATTAATTGGTTCCCGGACACCCAAAATTACACCGAAATGTTTTTTCAAGCATTTGAACACAAAATGAACGGGATAAAACAAGAAGAGACAAAGATTGTATACCAACATTACCCAAGGGCATAAATTATGGGGGGGTTGTATCCGATTAATCAAAACCAGCTAATACAACCCCCCAATAATCTCAACCCTCCCAATGTTCCAGCCAAAGTTACGTCCTTGACATTACCCCTGTCCTGCCTTGATTGTCCACTCCTTCCGTGTGCCACACCCCCTTGTTAACTCCGTGTGGGATCCCTATGTGATCAGCTGTTTCTGGTTGTTGTCATTAGTCCTCTGTATTAAGTCTGCGTTTCAGTTTGCTTCCCCAGTCCGGTCATTGGGTTTGTTCAACTTGCTTACAGCACTTGCTTAAAGCAACGCATTCTGATCCTGATGCAATGCATTATGGTTAGTTGCATTCTCTCATTAGTTAATGAATTTAATTAGTTTATTAATTTAATTTTCAATTATAAGACCCTTACTATCCTGCAGATTTACTGATTTCAGCTTTTAGAGCTCTTTCGGTGTTAAAAGTATTGATACTAATAACCAGCTAACCTCTGAGCCACTTGCTGAGGTTCCATAGTTTATTCTGGGGAAAACAAAAGATCAATCTGCGGGCCAGTACTTTGAGACCTCTTATTAGTGTCGTAGGGGCAACAAAAACCTTTGTATTCCACCATGGAAACTGGCTGATCGTGCAGTGCAATCATCTCCATTACTATAACAGTTCTGGTCTGGTGCTGCCAACTTTGAATATTGATAACATTCAAGTATTGGTTGGCAATATCAGCCAAGACTGACATATCAAAATGATGTAGATATCTAGATTTGTAATGAATAAAGCCCAGTACATTAACTGATATATCATGCATCCTTAACTCTAGCTATCTAAATTCAACAATTCTCTATGCACTGCGTCCTTGAGATGCTTGGGTGCGAATTTCTGTGTGGGCTTTATGGAATGGTATAGCAAAGGCCACTCGGGGAGGTTGCTGTTAGTTGAACGCTGGAAATCAACATCTTCCGAATTAAACATTAGGACTGTCGCTATCGATTCTATCAATAATCGTGCAATCTACTGATTAATCTGTTAATTCATCAAGTAATTATCTATATATAATATAATAAATACATGGCAACCAGTGCACAGCTGAAACCAGCAAATTATTTCAGGGTACACACTTGGCATCACAAACAGCCAATTTAGGCACTCCAGTTCATTTAAGTTACATGTTTATGGACAGTGGAAGGACACCAGAAAATCCAACAAAAAAAACACGCGCACGGGAAGAACATGCAGACTTCACACAAAGTACGACACTATGCCACCCTCAATACTAGGCTTGCACAAAGTGCAATGTTAATATTAACATGGCATTTAATGAACATACATCTGTCACATCACAAGGACAGTGAGTCTTCTGGGTTCACTTCAAAGCATCAAAAACATTTTTTGGTCAGTCATCGGCAAGGTCTGCAATTTTATTAAATTGAACATTTTTTGGCAGGCAGCGTACCATATTATGCAAGACGATGCGGCCAAGTGATGAGAATATAACCTTTATTTTAGCAGTGAATATTCTGACATAGCTAAAGTAAATTAAGCAAAATGACTGAAGTCAAAGTGATGACAAACACAGGTTAGGCTATTCTGAGGCGCAAAATGGCACATTTCCATGGCTAACCTCGTATTAATGGGTGAGTCTGTTAAACCCAAATGTCTTCTTTTAAGAGGCAGTTGCGCTGCAGTTAAAGCTGTGGTGCATTTAAGGAAGCTTTCCACCACATCAAGTACCGTAATTTTGGTACTTTCACTTTTCCAGTACTAAAAGTGCCGAACTAGCTGGAGAACTACTTTGGTGCTTTGGGGTTGGAATACCTTTGAAACACAATACAAATGCTGCCTTGAAAGCAATTATAAACTCAGAAAAAGGATAAAGTAAAAATAAAAAATTGGGATAGAGTCCAAAGTACAAAATCAGGATGCCATGGCAATAAATTGAAGAATATTTTGTTTAATATACTAGAACAGGAAGGCATATAGCATGATGCGTGATGTCCTAGCAATGTGATTCTGTTGTAATAAATATTTATGAAACAAAAAAAGGAGTTCATAAATTTCTCACAAACCCATCTTTGAGTGATTTAAACAGCAGGGATGAAAATGATTATGATGGTTTCGGGGAACACATGTGGCGCTCATGTAAAAGCAGCAGAGGTTAACTTTAAACTGATTTTAGAGCATATATTACTTAATATAGAAAAGGAATAATTTAAATTTCAAAGCTGGCTTCTTTGACAGAGTTAGGGAGTAAAAATAATAATGCAAACCTTTAACCCCCTCCCTGCACTATAATGTCCACACACAGAATTGAAAGTAAGAGAAAGCCTGATCTTAATCTAGCTTACAAGCAATTTAAGAGCTGCAAGTGCATAAAATGCGATGTTGGAATTAATATCGGACATTGTCCAGACATATCACAGCCATTTTTCAAATTCATTACAAAATGCCCTGCCTCACATTGTGATGTCATTCAGCACTTGTGTCAGTTTTTACGGCAGTGGAAAACACCTTGTAGTACCAAAAGTATGGTATATGGTGCAGTGGAAAAGCGCCTCCTTTTCAAAACTGTCAGATGACTGCAATTTTCATTCACTTTTAAAAGTAAAGTGCTTCAACACAACTGGGGATTTCGAACTTTGGACCCTCACCCAATAGGTGCCATATTCTTTATATTATATTATATTTATATCATATTTCTATATAATCGAGTAGGAAATTAAAAAGCATTAATTAAAAATGTATCAAATTTAATCAGAATAATTGTAACAGTTCTACTAAACTTCATTACTTTTCGGGAGCAATGGCACGGGTACTTCCTACAGCATTATGACAGTAAGTGTGCTGATAAATGACCAGGTACAACAGGGCTTAATCATTGGACAGCGCCCCCTACAGCATGTCAAGGCCAAAAAAATCCATAACCCCATCCAAGAACATCAAAGACAAAAAACAATCATGGGCAGAAAACACACTCTTCACAGAGTGCAGAAAAATCTCAATTTCCTCCTAATTAAAGTAAAAACAAACACACCCCAACATTCTCTTGCACAGCTTAATAGTGCTCATTTACCACTCTATATTCGCAAACAACCACTTCAGTGACAAGTATGACAGCTATGGTGCGTTTTGCCATAAATTGCATCACAAGAGTATGGATGACGACAGGAGCCAACCTGACCCCTCAGTCCGAAACAAAATGTATGAAAGAAGCCTTGGAGGGTTGTGGACTCCATTATGGTGAGGTCAGCACACTGAACATCTCCCATAATCAGAAAGCATCACAGTGCTGAGGCTGTAAGATGATGAACGCCAATGGCCCTCAAAAGGTCAGCGGACTGGAGGAACTTGCCGCTTATTACACTTTTACCCTGACAACCATCATGCACAGAAAATGATCAGATATTCCTCCACAGGAACAGGCACAGAAACAAAACACACTGGGCTCAGAGCCCTTATCCTTCCAAAAGTTGTTGGTCTAACCAAATACAATCCAAAAATGATCTGAGAAAAGGTCATTGGGGAGCACCGATCGAGCGAGAACAGCAGGCTCCAACAACCCAACCACCAGCACAGGGAGCAGAGCTCACCTCAAGCACAGCAAGAGCCGGCACAGCAACCTCACATCAAGAAGTGTTAGGATCGATTTATGCTTGGCGCCTGCAACTCGTCATGACCACCACATGACACATAGAATCAACGCAGATGACATCTGTGATCCTATGCAAGGAATTGACGCTACACATATTCGAGATGCAGTACCACAAAAATCTTGGAGGCAATATGGTCACCTTTTGTCACAGGAGTGCGTGATGATATGGTACACTTGGCATCAAAGTAGCATCCAATTTTTGCCTGGCAGATATTCAAAACATAAAATACTTTGAGACAAGGGGGGGGGGGGGACTTATGGACATTATTGTGTGCCTCTATGTACAATGTCATCAGAATTTGGCAGTTTAAGTTTCTTCAACTTCCAAGTTCAATCTGAGTGGTGCAGTGGTTAGCGCTGTTTCCTCACACCTCTGGGACCTGGGTTCGAGTCTCCGCCTGGGTTACATGTGGGTGGAGTTTGCATGTGGGGTCCCGCCACAGTCCAAAGACAGGCAAAAGGCTGATTAAAGTTCCTAAAATTGTGCATGTGTGCGTGACTGGTGTGCGAGTGTGCCCTGCGATAGGCTGCCCCCCTATCCAGGGTTGTTCCCTGCCTCGTGCCCATTGCTTCCGGGATAGGCTCCGGACCCCCGTGACCTAGCAGAATAAGCGGGTTGGAAAATGGATGGATAATTCCAGTATTTAGAAATCTTGGCGATTAAATCCGGCAATAGCATGGGGGTTTGCATTTTGTTAAAACATTTAAATTGTTATAGGAAAGAAAACATTGCAATCACTGCGATTTAAATTATCATTCAGTATCAAGATTAATATAGCAGTGGTAGGTTACTGTTACTATTTTTGCATTAGCTCTGAGCCAATCATCAATTTCATCATGGCTCTTTAAATTACTTATAGACATGTTTACGAGAAATTGATTTAAAACTCATTCCTGCTTTAGAAATATTGCAATATTTATCACAAAAATATTTTTTGTTCTCTAATATTGTGCTGCCATAATTCTAAATACAAAATACTAACTACTACAAGATATCTAACAATACATAATGGAACATTGAACCTGAGGTAGTAAAATGATATGTGCCACTGAGAAGTACCAATACAATGTGGAGAGAAGTAGGATATAGAGAATGTTGAAGGCATTACAAAATTAGCAACACAACGTGGAGACAGTGAGTGTAAAACATTTCATACTAACCTCATACAAACAAGTAAGAATGGAAATAAAATAGCCAACCAAGAAGACTTTCTTGCATTGCCCCTGGTGAATACAACTTCTAATCCTTCAGATTGACAAACTACACATGCAAGTATGAACAGCAGCACTGCTTGCGTAGTGACAACATGCGTAAACCAGCTCGGAAAACGGATGAGAGAGTGCGCTGAACTGGAGACAAGTAAAACCAAAGTATGACTCCCGAACAGTTACTAATAATTTTGAACCTGAGGAATACTGTGGTTACACACTCACAGTAAAGCAAACCCCAGCATGTTACCTGCAAAACAAAACTGACAGCTGGCCGAGACCTTGGTTACATCTAATTAACGGAGGCATAATAGACTCGAAGAAATAAGCCCTGTGCTGAGATCGGGACTAACAACCTTACAGTCACTCCTGTACCAGGGTCACAATTGTTCCAGGATCAGTCCCAAACATGGCATCCGACGGTTCCCACTCAAGCGGAGCCCTCATTTGACCATCTTAGAATGAGACATTAATTGAATTTGCAGGACTGAAATCACATGTGTGTCAGCAAAAACTGCTTGTTTCTATCCCTGCAAAGTAGCAAATACAAATTAAGACAGGACAATAAATGATTAAGCGATTAAAATTCTGCTTTCAATTTTACAAAAGGTCAGAAAACAAGCCTTCTAGCAATACCCCCGTTTCGAAATTTTTTGGTTTTGACATATCCCAGAAAGCATTGCAAATTATAATTAACATTCTACTAATTTAAATTACACAAGTCAATCAATTAACAGCAAACACAATGGGTATTTCACCAGAATAATGCCCAAAAACACTGTGTTGGGATCCGTGGCCTATACCAGCTGGAAAATCAGACTTAATGCCATTTAATGCCTGTATGAAACACGTCCCCATAGTTTACTCGTGATCATTAAAAGCATTAAAGTCTAAATGGCCCAGACAGACACCCATATGCAGATTATACAACATCACTGCAAAAGCAAATCCTGGTTACAATTTATGTGCAATTCAGTGGGTAGCCAGATTTAACTTAGACAGTGCATTAAGAGGAATTTCAGTACAGCCCCTAACAGAATATGGCACCCTTTATGAGAAAGTCTTAATGGTAAGAGGACAGCATTAAGAACCAAGTTCTGCAGTGCACCGCCTCGTCCCAGCCAGGATCTTTGCTCCATCGATGGCTTAGCTTCTGCAGTGTGACAGAGCAGACTGACAGACAGAAACACAATTCAAGACAAAACTGACCAGGATTAATTGCGGTTATGAAGTTTATACAGAACAAATCAACATCCTGGGTAACAACCTATTCTTCAAAACACAAATAAGACTGCGTAGGTTTTACAGATTAATCACATTACCAAATGAACATGGTAACAAGCCTGGTGACAAGTTTACCCTGTTCAGGGCACAACCCACAGATGCAGGACAGACTTAGAGCTCAGCCTACAATCCATGTCTCATCTATGCCACCCAGAGGCTGCGATGAGGGCCTCTGCTTGGGAAGCAACAGCGTATAACGTTAGGGCAGTGCATTAGTGCCTCCTACAGAGCTGACAAGCACCTGCAAGTGGAGAGAGCAGCACGCGCAGGGTGCCAGACCCCACAGCAATACAGGATCTGTGCCCTGCAGCAGTCGGCTGTAGGAAGCATGAGGGGCCACATGCAAATGGGAAAAGCAGGCACCTGACCTTGTCTACGTCCGCATACAGATGCAGTTTCACAGAAATACAGTTATGAAATTCGGATGGCAGAGGGATTAAACTCCACTTAAAATAAAAAATACATATACAACCAACACCACAGTCCAGACATTATGTGGTTCTCACACTTCAAGGGTTACAACATGGAGCCCTTCAAAAATGATTTATATTGCCATCATATTGGTGGCCTACTACTTATCATAATATAATTAGACATACAACTACAGAATAATTCAAACAAGTCCTAAGTGGAAGCCAGTTTTCAATCCAGAAAAGAACAAACAATATCCGAGAAACACACCATATTCTATGAAGTCTCGAGTTCAATATGTCATCCAAATTAAAGTAACAGCTATGCAACATACTGAAAAACTTGAGATTTTCCACAGAGGATTTCAATTAATCAGATTTAAGACTGTCTTTTAGCATATTAAAAGGTAAAAAAAAAAGTAAACAAAAAAAAGAAAAGGCTTAATTAGGGATGGTGAGCGCGCATTTCTGAAACGAAGCCGGCGACAGGAGCTAGAGACTCGGATCGCCCGAGAGCCCGGAGCTCAAGACTGGCGGCGACGCGACTCTTACGCGCGCCGTTCAAGTATAAGAGCTAATCAGGGATTGTTGCGGCATTACATCAGATGCAATTATAAATGGCCAAGAGCGCAGGGTGGGGAGCCAATCAGATCTCAGCTCGCGTGTCAACCTAAGACCAACTGTCTCCTGCCTTTGACAGAAGGATTTTACCTCCATAATTCAAATCCCAAAGCAAAGCGATCTGCACTCGCTGTAATGGCCGGCAATGTTTACCGGCCGCCCGAGCACACAACGCTAGAAGCTAAATAAACGTGCCGGCTCGTCGGAAAGAGGCCGTCTAATAAGAATAAGCAGCGGACGGCGTATATCTGCAGCTTCTCACAAAATAACACTATTTTGGTACTTTTTTCTGCAGATAGACACCCTTCATACACAGATCGCAAACGGCTCTCACATTCGTACAGGACCCGCAATGACTGCAATTTTTCCAGAGCTGGAGAAGGCAGACACTCCGATATCAAACATACTGTCAGAAATGATCAGATCAATTCGTGTAGCTAATTTACCAACAAATCTTACTCAGTTCACAGAATAAACACAAACGGTAACGTATCAGAACAGTAAAACAGCCAATAATGACAGCAGCCGAATGACGTTTGGAGCGCCTTTCGCTGCAGATAAACACGCTCGGCAAAATCACCCCTTCTCACCCGTTTACCCCAGTAAAAGTACACTGCCCCACGCCCCACGACTACCCAACTTACGATATGCACCTCGGGAAATCAAACGGGTGACTTTTCGTGCAATATAAGGCCACGCTTACAAGATTTAAGTACAGTAAACCGAGGTGCTGTTAGGAAAAGGCAAGAGGCAGCCATTTTAGAGAGGCTGTGTAGACAATGGCAGGTCCATAGCAATGTGTTGCACTCTACACCATTTACACCGAGCCTCCAGAGCAGCGCGGCACGGGCTACGGGTGTCCAGGGCTCAACCGAGACCTACCTGATTTCGGGTCAGAGGCTGTCCGGTGTTTCCCGGGCTAATAGGCGGTGGGTGATGGCTCCTTTGTTGCCAAGCCTGGTGGCCCCCACCACCATACTGACTGCTGCTTCCCATGTCTGGTGGTCCCTTGTTAGCCCCTTCCTGGTTGTTGTAGTCGCTCGGTAGGTAGCTCTGGTAGCCCCGCGAAGAGCTGGGCGAGGTCAGGAGCTGATTTAGGGTCGGGGTAGGAGTGGAGTTAGGCGGCTGGCTTCCCAAGTTATACCTCTGAGCGTTGTAGGAGGCAGCCATAGCAGTGGTTCCTCCCGCTGGCTGCTGCTGCTTGCCTGGCTGCCCCCCAGCCGCCGGGGGCTGGTTGCTTCTCGGGGAATTCATGGCGTAGCCGGGGCCTGGGTAGGGCGTCCGGTTCGGGAACTGGCTGTAGCTATTAAACTGGTGGTTAGGGAAGCCGTGTTCATGAGAACTGGGCTGATACGAGTCCATCATATTGCCTGGCTGCACAGCCGGCCCCGCTGCCGCTGCCATGCCAGGGCTTTGTTGTCCGCCATGTTGATGAAAAGGGGGCCGGCTGTAGTGCTGGCTGTAACCGTAGGGAGATGGAGGAAAACCGCCCGGGTGATGGTGTCCCATCCCGGGATGGCTATTCCCGTCAGGTCCCACTGAATCATTCTGGTTATTATTATTGTTCAACCTGGACGGATTCCCGTTGCCGTTCTTCATCTCAGGATCCCCTCCTCCCCCCGCATTTCCAGCATCGGCCCCGTCCTGCAGATCCTTCTGACCCGGAGATCCGCTCTCTGATCCCGGTTCCTTATTTTCCTGCTGCTTTTCCCCCGGTACCGATTCCTCCAGCGGGTCCCGATCAGGCTTTTTTAGTTCGGAAGGCGGACTGCTGTTGAGAGTGGCGGCGCTAGCGACCTGAGCGGCCATGATATCCCTCTCTCTCCCTCTCTTTCACAGCGAGTTAGTCACAATCAGCCTCTCAGTAGCATTGAATACAAATACAATTATTTATACCAATGTTCCCGTGTCCCGGTTCATCCCCCCCAACACCAGACAGAATCCGGGTTGGCCTACCGGTTCCGATTCGAATAAAAAGTTAATGGAAGAATATAAATAAAGATCCCGGGAAATAATTTAAGCGACACTGAATGTGGGGGGGCTTCTGTTACAGAGCGAGACTGAGGGCGAGAAACTGATCAAACCAGCACGAGGCTTCGCGAGACACAGCCATTTTACTGAGGCACGCGGAAAGACACAAAACGCGGAGCGGAGTGGGTCCCACTGTCCCGCTGGAATGGGACGGACTAGGCCTATCCTATATATATATTTATTAATTACATTTGACCACGATAGTTTTATTTATTGCATATAACCAAATTTCGTCGTTTTAAAACGCCTATTACAGAATAATCTTCATATTGAAACCATGTAGTAACTCATCGTACTAGTAATATAGAAATAAAATACATTATATATTATATATTTTATTTTTCATGGATAATACGTTCTATACATTCCACATTTAAAATGTTATCGTGTGCCGTGCGCTAGAAGTCTTAATTTGTTATATGCACAGTATGACAGAGAATACATACTAAATAAATATCGCAATAATATAAAAAAGATAATGTAGAATAATATATCATGTGCTTGGTATAACGACATTCATCTTTTGGACTCTCAATTTAAATGTGTGAAGACTGACTCGGGACTACAGCGTCCCACCGCATGTATTGCGCGCAAATGAGAAGAATGTTATCAGCGAAGATGTGGAGCCAGGCAGGCATGGAATTACAGCCGGGGAGCGAGCGAGTGAGCGATGGTGAGAGAGAGAAAGACGGAGGATGGGGGATGGACTGAACCAGTCAGAGAGCAGGAAGTGAGCACGAAAAAAATAAAAGGCGAAGGAAAAAGCAGAATAAGTCACAGGGGCCGATTGAATCAAAATACTACTTCTAAGGAAAAACTATCCCCAGTCTTCGACGTATTGATTATTGCTCCTTGGAAAGACCAATAGCTGTGCAGACGATGTAAAAAGCCACTATACAATAATCTAATGGGAGTAAAATGCGCTCCATTCTTTCCCCTTCTCTCTGTGCGTCTCTCCCCACCCCCTCTCCCCATTTTCTCTGCCTGCCTCTCTCCAGCAGCAGCTACACCGGTTGCAATAGCAGCACAGCTCCGCTCTCAGCGCATGGGGGATGGGCCGCTCGGCCCAGCACAGCTGCCTTTTTCCGCCTTTTTTTACGATGCTGAGCTGCTGGTGTTCACCACACCTCACCTTGTCCAATAAACCAGAAAAGCCTCGCTAGTTCTCTACGTGATATGAACTTGGCGAAAGATGGTTTTGTGAATATTTAAAAGCAGCTGACAGTATGTGTTTGGCTAGGGGGGAGGGAGGAGCTGGTTTCCTCTAAATGTGCAGTGCAGGATGAAGGCGTAAGAAAGAGGGGGTTGGGCTTCTCATCTGAGGAACGATAATTTTATGATCAGAGCTCCTTTTCTAGTTTCATTCTATAACCCTCTCTTCCCAGCCTACTTCAATATTAAGGCGCTACGTTTTTTTCCCATCCGGCAAGTTCGGTTTAAAGCCCCCTGATTAGAGAGCTTTGTACAATTACATTTGCAAATGCATGCCGGCTTTCTGCTAGAGCAAAAGCAAAAAGGAAGAATAGTCACATGGACCTAAATACACTTTCCCACAAGGGATTGAAACATGGAGATATAAACAGTTTCTCATTTTATGAGGAGAAAAACAATTTCACAAGGAAATCAAAGTTAAAATAAAAGGGTTGAGGTAAACACAGAAATGTGGCAGTGCAGTACAGAAATCAAGGGAAAAAATAAACGTTTTTTTCCCGGTTCAATTATATTTTAACATTTTTAACCAGTTTTAATTTGGGATATTTGAGCCTAGCTGTGTGATGGGAGATTCATTCGCACGCTTTGTAATTCTGCGCATTTATACATCTAGATATTTTACTGAAGTATTCTAGGCTAGACAAATGATCCAGAATCCAAAATGCCTGTGTATGCAAGTGAGTATTTGTATGTGCCCTGTCATTGGGTAGAGCCCGGTCCCTCAGCATGGTGCTCACAGTCCGGTCCGGTCTGCAGGAAGATATATACAGACGTGGCTTTATATA
>JAABNY020000046.1:17737197-17754438 GCA_015164015.2 Brevimyrus niger
TATATATAAAAATCATTCTTCTGCAACACCTGATGAGTTCCTGGTGACACAAACATTAGCATGTGATATCATCATGACACAGCTCAAAGTGGTTTCATAGTTCATTTTGGTTAAAGAACACCAACAACTCACTTCTGCCACCACATATTAGTGCAAAATAGACATTTGGTTGCTTATTGGGAGCTCTTGAAGATTTATTGCAAGTTTGACATGACTGTATAAAGAGAAAACCCAGACAGGAGAACCAGTGCAGCCCCGAAGAGTGACAAATGGGACTTTTGACTACTTGATGTTGTGGTTCTCGTGAAATTAGTAAATCTGGTGAATGACTATACTAGGCCCATGAGTTATAGGTCCCTGTAAAATAATCTAATTAATTTTTGGTAAAATGGTTTCTTCCTCTCTTTACATTGGATATCACTTCCCTTAAAATAGCTGTCATTCGGTAAGATTTTCTACAGAATCCCACCTACCTACAAGCCTAACCATAAAGCATGGTATGCAGATTAATACTTGTTTCTGTCTGAAAGGGGTAAGGGGTAAATGTTGCACATCCTCTTTCCAATGATCTCAACTCAGTAGCTGAATTTTATTTACTTTTCGGCATGGGTCAGTTTGCTGTATCAGGACCAGCACTGTCCAAAGGTCCCTGCATCCACTTCACACCCTCCCAACTCTCGCCTTGTGAGTGGCAGCAAAAGAAACCAGCGAGATGAACCCCACATCAAAACTATGGTCCAATAACAGAACCAAAGCCTGGACATGGTGATGATCATACATTTTAAAATAAAAAGACTATTTATATTTAATACTGAGAACAAGGACAGGTAATGTTTTGGAATGTGTTTGAAAAGGCAGGCATCGATGCCATCAGTAAACCCACCTGATTTACTACACGATTAAATACAATGTCTGCTAATAGGAAGACAAGAGAACCCTCACTCAAGATAAAAACACGAGGAACACTGATACACGCCCACATATGGCGAGCACTATATAACACAGCCCGTGTAACGGCAGTAAGCGGCAGGCGTTCACTGCGCCTCCGCTCCACCAGTAGTAAAGGGGTCTGTCTCGCGGGTAGGCTACGCGAGCTCCTCCTCCCTGGGGAAAGTGGCCCATATCTGGATTCAATGCTCTAAAAACTGTGAAAATACCCTGTATAATCAAGCAGTAAGCGCACTAAATAAATACGGTATTCAGCTTTAAATGAACTTCAAGTGTCAATGACATAAAATGCGACAAATTCCCTCTTCCTTGGGTTTTAAAGAGTTTTCATGTTGGCTGAAATGGAAATCCAGTCCATGTTTTCCTTGTGCCTTTCGCTCCAATTTACTGTGTGTATGCTTTCAGAGACGCACCACACAGCGGCAACCTTACGAATCCTTCCACTGTTCACTTGTGTGTGTATGTGATTATGCTTTTTTAACAAGAAAACCACACAGTTTTCAAGCTGCAGACGATACACTTAACTTTATTAAAATATTTTTTGATTCGCACTTTATCGTCTACGTGTGCAGAAACGGAATATTCGTCCAAAGAGCTGTTTTAAATAACTTGCGCACTATTTTGCATGGCTGTCCTGTCTTTTTCTCTCACACATACAATGCATTCCTGTGTCGCTCCGCGTGTGATAGGGCGGCCTGCCCGCTGTTCTTGTAAACTCCCGCCTTTAGCGATGGAGGGTGAGGGGAGGTTTAAAAAGAAAGGAAAGCCCTCAAAACTGTTTTTCAGTAGGATTTTTAAAAGAAAAATACATATAACAGCAGTTTTTAGGACATAAAATAAATATTTTTCATTTTGAAATTTAATCATAAATGAATACCATCTACATATATATGTATATATGTATATGGTGGCGATAAAAATATGACTGCCTATCTAGATTGATGTGACTTTGGTGTCCTTTACTGCAGCATCAAATTTAAAATAAATGAAAATACTACCTTTAGGGAGTATATCAGAATATGAACATAAAACTAATATTTACATTGTGGAATCAATTCACTAACACCCGTGTCTTTACTGTGGTATTTTGGTACAACTATGTATGAACTGACACATAAATATTTATGCACAAGCCATCTTCCTCCATACACCTTCAATAGACAGCAAATATGTTTTTATTATTATTTACTGATTCACTGCGGTTTTCCATTTGTCATGGTGAAATAGTTCACTGGACAGAACAAGGACATCTGCACATGTACATCAACAGCAACATATCTCATCAAACACTTAAAAATGAATCTGTTCTTTCGTCTCTGATGATTCATGCCTCATTGAGTGTCTTTAAAGTGCTTGGCTCTTGAACCTAAAACTCACGGAACAGCTCATTAACTGTGATTGTATGGGAATATTTTGTCAAATTTGTTTTGATTTTGCCTTTCATTGCCCTGGATTTTTACTCTGTAGTCATATGCATAAACAAATAAGATGTCAGTTAATTGGAACTGAAGGTTGGTTGTAAGTTGATGGTTATCTTAATTACCAATGTTTTTTTTTTTAATGAACCATTCTTTGTGGATTTCTTCACAGGGCCTGTTCATTGAGAAAAACCTAGTCACTGTGGTTAGTGGGCTCTATTTGTTAATTTATTTGCCTGCTGATTTTGTGGCTTTTTTACCACACAAATATTCTTGCCATTGAAGAATGCCTCAAATGCTATTAGACTTCACTTATTCTCCTATACTCAGATACAGTGGAAGGAAATCCTAGACTGCAGAAGTAGTCATTCAATAATATGTTTTAAATAAAAAAAGAAAAAGAAAGAGAAATGGACTGAACACCTCACCAAGCCCCAAAGATTCTCACTGACGATTTCCTATCCAACCAGAGCCCATATCTTAAAGGGGTTTCCTGAACATAATAACATAAGCTGTCAATTAATTTTGAGGCCACTGCTGTTGAGCATTAGGGGTCGGAGCCACAAACCCTTTATTCGTGGGGGATGACTGACACTACCACAGCTGGAGATCCGTAAAAAACGAAATTCCACCATCCTTAAGTGACAGTTTATGCTCTCTGATTTGGTTTGGGATGCAATTGCCAGGCAACAAAACTGCTCTAAGCCTGAATAAAACAGCCATCTGTTTCAAGCTTGGCAAAACTACATTAATTTCACATCATTCTGGAATTCACAAACTGGGTGAAAATGTTATGGTTCTTGACAACTGGATCCAGTTTATTTAATATCATACTTATTTCATCCTTTTTAATTGCAGGCGCAACACGGAAAGCCATTTAATGCTACCAGAATGTGTGTACAGCTGTGCAACTAAATCTGAGCTCAGGCCAGGCTTCCAGTCACTCTTTAGAGAGACATTATACATGCAAATATTATTATTTACATGAAACAAACAAACACACAGGAAAAAATAACTGTATCTGTCATGTTATACTCAGTAATCCAAATATAACACTGCTAATGAAGTTTAAAAAAAACAGTTAAAACTCTTATGAAGTTTTTAAACTCTGAAATTAATGGGCCTGTAATTAGACTCAAGAAACAGATATTTAATAATAAATCCAGGTAAGATCGAGGATAAATGTAAGGCTTAATGAAAAGTTAGGGGATGGCATGGTGGCCCAGCAGTTAGCCTCATCCGTCTGGGACCAGAGTTCGGATCTCTGCCATGGCACTAAGTGTGGAGTTTGCATGTTCTCTCCATGTTGTCGTGGAGTCTCCTTTGGGTACTCTGGTTTCCCCCTGCAGTCCATAAACATGCTAAGGTTAACTGGAGTTACCAGATTGTCCATAGGCATGCCTGTGAGTTTGCCCTGTGATGGGTTTGTTCTCTGCCTTACGCCCATAGGCTTGTATCCCTCCATGACCCTGAAAAGGACAGGTGGTCCAGAAGATGAGGACAAGTCATTTTATTATCATCATTTCACCAATCAGCAGCAAAGACTTTCTTCTGTGTTTGTACTGAATGAAGCAATTACTCAATGCTTGTTTGCAGCGATGAAGTAGGGGCATGGATACCCGGGCATATTCAGGGGGCCCAGCATCTTACAGTGGATTTTCTATGTATACTATTGCCCGCATGTTAATGTTGGTCTTGGGGTGTCAGCCATCAATGGGACAGGTGTTCAACACAGCATTCACAAAGAAGTAAATCTAATTACTGTTAGTTAAATGATAAGATAAGATTGATCTAGTGGAATGTATCACAAAACCACAAAACTTATTTTATGTGTGTTCTGTAATGCATCTGCTTGCTTGGTGGGAAGGCCCCAAGACCTACAATCTGCCTTGAGTTATAGGTTGAAGACATTTCCCACAAATACCTTCTGTATGAAATCCATTGCAGCTCCTCCTATTTAATGTCCTACAAAAACACCTTCTGTACATATTCCTCTCTAAAACTCCACCTACATAAACACCATCCATATAGGCTCATTGCATAATACACTTTCACACAAACCACTCCCATATAGACTCATCACACATTGACTCATTGCAGTTCAAGCTCTTCCAACACTGATACCTTCCATTCAAACCCCATTCCAGATCCAGGCAATATGCTGCTCTTTCCTTTCCAACAAGGGGAGTTGGTTAGTCATAGAAACACACTCTCTGCTGGCACTTGTGGGCAGAATGCATACTAAATCTCAGTGCTCTCCATGTAGTACCTTGAGCGAGAACAATCAACAGCATTAGTGTTTTTCATGGACTCAGCCATTTGCTTGTGTTTATGAGGATGCAGAGCCTAAGGTTGTAGCTAAATATAATAATTATTGAAATGCATTGCTGTATGGTGATAGAGATTTCTCACATAACAAACAGGAAATGCCATTTAAATTTGATATTTGTCGTGATAGCTACCGGTGCATCTTATCTCTTAGTAAATAAACTCAGCATTAAGGAGTTAAAGTGCTGAATCATTTTCAACATCTCTATATATGCAATATCAACATCTTTCTGTATTTTACAAGACACAGTATTCCTGGCTTACACACAAGACAGAGGCTACTGCTCTGTTTTCTTTGGACATTCAAGCACGTTATCCTGCCTCGTTATACTAATCATACGTGTAACAGCATCATATGTGTGAGGATTCTGTCTATATTGGGTTTTGTTGTCTGTCATGATTCTTTCGCGTTATTAACTAAACCATTTCTGTTCTAAATTGCTTTGCATGCGAAATTGCATGCTCCCATTTCCATCCATCAGCAATCACGTGTCATGAAAAGACCTCTTGTATAACAGCAATTAAAGGATATGAAGATGGAACTAGCAGTTGAGTCCTGGGCACCACAAAGACCTCTCAGTGCTTCCACCTAGTGACCATAGAATGAAGCGCACACAGTTAGGTATAAGCACGTCTGCTGCATACTCAGTTACAGTGAGCCGGAACGATCCAGAACCGTGTTCCAGCAACTTTCTCAAATAACGAAATAAATAAATACATAATAAATTTCATACATAATGACGTGAAGCTAGTTTGTTTTACTTGGGCTGCAACCTGGCATTCCTTCTAGCTCATGCAATTGAGATACAAAACAAATGAGAATGTAGTGTCGCCCCACAGCCCCACCCCCACACACAACACACGCGCTTTTTCTGTTCCCATCCCTTCCCTTCAGCGGGCTCATGCATGCAGATCAACTTATGACCGCGGTACTCTCTACAGAGGCAGAGTGAATGTAAAATGAATTGATTTTTTTCTGAAGCGGTAGGTAAATTCAAAATCAAAATTTCAACAGAACTGAACACATATCAAATACACAAACGGTTTTATGTGGAACTTCGATGTCTATCTTGCCAGCTAGCAGTATGGTAGCTGACACTTCAGGTAGCTTAGCTAGAGTGACATTAGGTTCCACTTATACTGTAGGTAAAGCTAGCATAGGGAGAGGAGTGCGACCGCTAGCGATGACTGTCAGGAATCCCCCACAAGGACCCTCCAGCCCTGGTCACTCTACACTGGCCCACAGAGCCAAGAGAGGGTGATTTTAGCTCCATCACAGATCCTGCTGCTAGTATGATGCTGCATCCACACTGCTGCGTTTTTGTTTTAGAACGCATATAGGGCTATGTCTGAATTCAGGGGCTGCATCATTCTAAGGCTGCATTCAATGACTGAATGCGTCACAGCAGTGAAACAAGGCTGTCCCATTTCGCGGGCTCATTCAAATGCTATCCATAGTGTTCTCTCATCTGCTAAATCCCACTTTACTCCTGGTCATATGTATGTCAAGTTGAGAAAGAAAATCAGGGGAACATAACAGAAAGATATTTGGTTTGTATGAAAAAAATGTGACACTTGTTGTATTTATATTTATAATGTCAGGTTTTCTGTGCTTGTGTGTGTGTGTGTGAGAGAGAGAGAGAGATTGAGAGAGAGAGGGACAGTAAGTGTGCTTAACTGATACAGCTGCTAGTCAACAACCAGTAGCTGTCCTCCTATCTGCCTCTACTAAGTCTACCTGACCAAAATGCAGTCAGAATGCATTGGAGGCTGCCAGCGTGATACATGCACACACCCATGTGTAGTGTTTTGTATAACAGTAATAACAATAATACCATCTTCTGCCATTATCATGACATTTTCTCACCTTAATTAAAACGATGTTGAGAGGCACTAAGAAAACGTGGCAAGCGGGAAACAACCCTGAAAGTATGAATTTCAGCATCAGGCTGCTGCAGGAGCCGTTCTCTATTACATATTTGTTCCTGAACAGGAGTGGATCAAGAATAATACAACACAGTTCCTCCTGGGATTTGCATCCGCACTCTTCAGGTTAGACAACCCATATGCTTACTGCTGCTTCAAGATTTCCCGAGCGTTGCGGAGGTTCAGGCCACTGAGTTTAGGTGGAATCGCTAGCTGAGTGGAAGAAGAACATGTGATTTTTGGTAATAAACTCTTTTCCAGTTTGGGAAAGGTCACCCAAGAAGCTAATATCACCATGTAATTGTTTGACATGTATAGGATATTGCAGGGATCCTGATCCTTCTGTATCAATTGGAAATGTTTTTTTCTTGCTGCTAGTGGCCTTTCTTTGCCAAGGGACTGACTGAAACACTTAAGGAACAGATGTGTGTAAATTATGAGCTGACATATCTGCCAGTAATAGGCCCCTGGACAAACAAGCTGTTCAGTGGCTGTGATTTGATTGATTTATCAGCTACATTACAATACAGTAAACCTGTGAAGTTGGTCACATGCATGTGGGTGTGCGGGGGGGGGGGAGGATGTCTATGCACACAGTTCTTACTTTATTATTATTATATATTGCCTTCAAATTTCAGCATAAAAAGGCATCGCTGTACATGTATGCATACATATATGAGTAAATCCACTCATTTTCTAAACATTTTTCAGGGTCACGGTTGTAGAGTAATTGTACGTTTAATAAATACAACACATCCAGGGTGGTTCAGTGACATGCACTGTCATCTCACAGCTCCAAGGATGGGGATGAGAATCCCTCCTGCTGAACTGTATGTGCAGAGTTTCACCATCCTCCCCACATTGCACCATTTCCTCTCACGGTCCAAACACATGCAATTAGTTTAACTGCTGTCTCTAAGTTGCCAGGTTCTGCTATGGAAATAGATCATAGTCTTTTCAACAGTTTTACTGATGAACTTCATCAGTATGTCTGTTTTTGCTGCTAGCAGGAATGCAGCGGGTGTTTCTGCCACTGGGAATCTTATGTCTTCTGTTTTGCTGTTTTTGTTGTAATAGTGTGTAATCAATCCATCTGTGGTTTTGACACCTGGTACAGGAATATACTTCATATGCACCCTGTTCAATTAATGGGTAGAAATGTTTCATGTTGTTTCATTGCCACACAGTGTCTTCACAAGGAAGTACACATAAAATAAATAAGGCTAGGCAACGGGTGAATCCCTGCCAATTCTCTGTACAAAAAGACGCAAAAATGATAACTTAACATTAGAATGCTGCTGAAACTAAACTGTTTTTTAAAGAAACAATTGGTGCTGTATGCATATTAGTGCTGCCCTATCAGTGTACAAGCTGCTGTATCAGTGTACAAGCTGCCATATCATCGCTGCCCTATCAGTGTACGAGCTGCTGTATCAGTGCTGCCGTATCAGTGTACAGGCTGCTGTAACTGTGTGCGAGCTGCCCTATCAGTGTACGAGCTGCCGTATCAGTGTACGAGCTGCGCTATCAATGTGCAAGCTGCCGTATCAGTGTACGGACTGGTGTACTGGTGTTCCTGGCTTTGCTCATGATGATGTCTGACTGTCTGTCCCTCCATACCCCCTCTCTCTCTCCCTTCCTCACCCTGAATTAAGTGAATGGACTCATCCTTCATCACGTTGTTCTGTCTCCAGGGCTGCAAGGAACACATCAGGATTTATTTGCTCTGACAATGAGCTACTCAGACTAATTTACAATTAATATGATTGACATTTTCATTTTGTCACACTCTGGGGTGCCCCAGCCCATGTTGCCGCCTGCGCGTTATTGGTGGAACTTGGCTGTAATCACTGACAGGCCCATTAAAAATGACGCCATACAATTATCAGGCTAATTCAGGGGGCTCTTTTTAATTTCGCAGCATAAAATTGCCAATCTTCCAAGTGTGATCAGCTGCAGCTTCGCTCCAGAACCAAAGCGAAATCAGTTAATAAGGAGGCATGTTTGATGACCTTCTGAAGTTTCAGCCCCAGCCCCAGCACACCCGGTGCAGTCAAAGGGCTGAGTATATCCCCAGGTGACACGCCTGCCAGCCCCTCTCACTTCGCCTGCGTGAGCTCAGACACATTACTACTTTTCCCACTACTTTTCCTATCTGAAATATTTTTTTTTTCCTAAATGTGGTGATCCAGGTCTGGGCTTCTGCCAAAGTGACTGGGACAGGTGGAGGACAAATGTATACTTCTTACCCCAAAATCAGAATTGCTAGAACTGATCAATCCACTCTCTCTGCCAATATCTGGAAAGCCTGTTATATGCATGTGAAATCTATGCCGATCCTCCATCACCTTGGGCTTTAACGACAGCCTGGTCTCAGTCCTGTCACACACGGTGATCCAGACCTCACACCGGGCTGCTTTATGGCTGTACATGTCTGTAAAGGCCACGGGCAACAATATAGGAATTAATTCTTGAACCTTACTGTCCATGTGTTCCACCATCCCAGAGCACAGCCTGCATTCTGCCCCTGCACACAATTACCCAACATGCAAATTGCCTGTGCCTCATTGGGAGACACAGGCCTGGAAAACTCACAGTAGTTAATATGCAATTTTACCAATTAGGCAGCTAATGCACTAACTCGCAATAGTTTGAAGGGAGAGAGAAAAAAATTAAATGTAATTGTTACATGTTATAAATATTTATATTATATATAAATAATCTATGTATATGTATTTATAAAGTATGAGATACAGAACATTGTGTTCCTATTTTCCCATTTAACAAGACACTAATTCCAGATTTCCCAGGTTTAATGCTCAGCCTTATTTCTAACGAATTATAGCATTAATTCACAGATTTTTTTTTTACGGAATGTATATGCACACTTTGCACAGATCATTAATATCATAAACCTAAATTGACCCATGAAGAGAATTGACAGACTTCCCCTAGATACCATTAAAAAGAATCACCTGGAGTAATATTATGATGCTGTTCAGCAAGCTGGCTACTTTGCTGGAACACTTCAGCACAGGTACCCTCAGGGATCGGGGGTAAACGGGCGATGCCTTTTTAGAAATTTGAACCCTACCAACCTTAACCTTAAACACATTGAAATCTGCTTCCCAGTGTGATAAATGTTTTGTGTGTACTAAAAGTAGGATAAACAAAATAATTTCAGTATTCACAATCAAACTGGATGCTGCAAGAATAGCTACAGTGATTGGCTGTTGTTGATTCACACTTTCTCGCCATTTGCCTATTTGTTTACCAAATGGACCCACAGGCTGGCAGACTGGCCTGATACTTATAACACAAAATCTGGGGGGTGCAACTGTAACCAAAAACCAAGTCATAAGTCTGCTTGGTCACACATATGATTTTTTGGGAAGCTGTTTCATACAGACACCAGATTATATATCCTCCTGAGACCCCACCCATTCATTTATGTCCATTGTAGTGGACATTTTGTTTTTGCATCCATCTTTTCACTGATGTAAGGAAATGTATTTATCCCTGTTGTACACAAAAGAGGACATGCTGTGAAATTAAAAATAAATTGGGAAAAAATCTAAATTGTAAGATGTCATTTCCTCCAAAGAAAAATAACCTAAAATTCCTTGGGTCTCAGGAGGATATAAAACTTATATTCAAAGAATTTTATCTGAGAATTGGAAGAGTAAAAACCAGGCCCGCCATAGTGTGACAGTGCAGCTTTGTGCATCTGCAGCAGCACAGCGTACAGGTACTTATGCATCAGTTTGATTCGCTTTTTTTTTTTACTTTGGGATTAATTAGACCTATTGGAAGCCTCTATCAGCCACTAGAGGGAGGCATTACATCTATTGCGGCAAAATTTGCAAACCAACAGTATAAGTGATGATTGCACCGACTTGAGCAACAAAAATCAACTAGCACCGGCCTACATATGGAAATACTTTGGGTTTCATAGTTCATATTTGTAAAGTATGGCTGATCGTTACCCATTACCATACACAATCAGTGTTCGTACATCTTAATGTACAAGCAACACCAAAACAAGTTTTACTGCCCGAGTTTTTGTACTTTTAAGCACTACTTATTTTCTGCAAAGCAATTACAAATATCCCACCATATGAATCTTTTCCTTGGAAGCTCATAATCCAAAGGTCAGCCTGTAGGAATCCTGCTCCCTAGGACTCAATGATTGGATCATTTTATTTTTGGATTATGTTTGACCAACAAAGCACAGTATTAACATGGTCACTGGACTAACATTTCCAACATTACGATGGTATGAAGTTTGAATTTATTTATTTAATATTTAAAATAAAAAAACTAGCAACCACAGCACAATGATAGATTCATCAGCCAACCAGGAAGGTCAGCCTACAGAAACCAGACAAACGTGAATCTGCCCTCCTTGCCTCATGACGGTGAAAGGAAAAAGGGCTCGAAAGCTGGAGACTGGGCTTCTGCTCTACATAGGAGGCTCTGTACAAGGCTGAGCTCTCAGCTGAACTTGGCCTTGGAGAAGTCCATCTCCGGATGCTGCGCCATGAACCTGCGGACACAGGAGGACGGCGACATGCGCAAACGGGCCGCATCAGCACAAAGCAGGTCAGCCAATGAAACATGAAAATGGCCGAATGAAGAGGCCCGGGATGATTCACTAACATCACAACAAGGCAGGTCAAGGAGAAACTAACCTTCATGGTATATACACCACATTAACAAAAAAGACGCAACTTTTGAACAATGGTCGGAAACGGTCACACACACACACAAGCTTTTAACCCTGAGAGAGAAACATACTTTTTGAGAATATCTTGCTTCTTCTGCTCGTCTGAGGTGGGTAGGCCCATGGACTTCTGGCGCTGATCATACATCATCTTCTCCACCATGCTACGGGTTTCGCCGTCCAGGTCCGACAGCTGCCCACAAGGTGACAGTACTAAACTCAAACAAGGAACGCTATACTTGGCCACTTATTCAGTCAGCGCTACAGCTGCTAGCATGGTTACTGCGGCTCAGCCTTCACTGGCTGCCTGCTGATCACCTTGGAGTTCTCTGGGCATATCTTCTTAGTATTGAGTTCAGGGTCTGTAGTCACCAGCTTGCTCCACCATTCCATTTTGTTGATCTAAAATCGAAAGAAGGGGCCGGATAATAGGAACTTGTTACATTCAATCATGAAGTTTATCTGAACGAGTTAGCAGCCAGTTGAAAAGATACTAAATAACTGACTGAATGTTTGTGTCGCATAAGTTTGGTCTGTGCCTCCACATGTCGCCACAAAAAGGATGAACGTTTAGCCAAGCTGCACGCCACAGGCATCTCCTCTCCCACTCCTCACCTTCTCCAAATGGATGGTGACCACCTTGCTATCCTCGATGAGCCAGGAGCTCTCTTCTACCTTGACTTCATTGTAGAGCTGCCCATCGATGACGAGCTCCCGCCCCCTCAAGCCCACCCGGAGGCTCTTCCGCTGCACATCCACCACCAAGTCCTTTCCTTTCAGCCGGAACGGCACATCAAAGGACACCAGCACCTAAGGGAACCAGCTTTTTGGTGCCATGGCCATTGTGTACAGTCCCAAGCTACGTTACGCTGTCCATGTTATTGGCTTTAGACAAATTCAACATTACACATCACTGCCAATGAGAACTCCTTGTCTTTTCAAAATCCCATTAACCCTCTGAACCTGAAGGTCCCGCTGACAGAAATTTCACCAAACCGTTTAAATAACTCTTGCCATATACAAATTTTAAAAATACCATCAGAAACCTTGGACGGTTTACTTTTCAAATATATATAGGTATAAACTAAATATATGTTTACAGCTTCGTGATACGAATAGAAAGAACAAGAGTGACTGACTTAAGCGTCTGCGTCTCAAAGCAGCTCTTATCGCCGTCCCACTTCCAAATTGCGGTATTCGCATGATAACACCATGATAATCTGACAGTTAGTATTGGGTAAAGAAATATCTGAAGACGCCTATTGTGACCGAAATAAACAAGAGCACATGTCTGGGTAGTGTTTACACTGATCGGGTACAATATAGCACACAAATACGTCTCTGCGGCTGAAGCTTCAAACCCAGCATATTTAGAACGTGAATAGCGATCTTCAACTGAGAGCTGTTCTACAAGCTCCCGAAGCAAGTAAAACAAAGAAAGGTGATGTGTTTTGCTTTTTTGCCTATTTAACCTAATTTTTTAAACTTTAATACTTCCGACAATGGAAGTTTTGAAAAGAAGACCGATTACGGATTTAGTCAGTGTATTTTTCATGATTCAACATAGTCATTTCAGCGAGATATAAACTGAAATACACAAAGATATGCGGTCGACGATGCCCTCATCCCGGGTGTTAATAGTCACTGGATCATATTTATCGCTTTCTATATTTATATGGACACAGTTTTTTATTTTTCATTCCATCTACCAATAAACTGTGAAAGGGATTTTATTGTTACTACTTTTCTTGCGTTTCAAACTGCCTTTCCTAAGTGACATGTGTGGGGGTGCGTGACATTCCAGATTGATGGACCATCGACAGTATGCAAACTACTAAAGGTGTGAGGACACCTATCTCATCAATATTCATTGTGAGTTTGGAAAAAAAAAAAGATGTGTCACTCTAAGGTTCTAATACTTTAGTCATCAAACCACATAAAATTTCAATATGTCTCTTCCAACTATGTGTAGCCAACCCCTGTGTCTATAAGCTTCTTACCTAGAAATTCTGTAATGTGATTTTTTACAATCTCAACATGTCTGAAAATAGGTTTTTGAAAAGTATATGTTTAAAGTTGATTTTAACAAAAAAATAGAATAATACCATTCTAAGTGGTCTCAGATCATTGGTGCTGAGTTTGGGGTAAATAAAATCACATGTAACACTTTGGGATGAATGTTTTTTAGATAGGTGAAATATTTTGAAATGTCAAGGCATGTCAGACTACCCTGAAAGTGGAAAAGAGGTCTCATGGCCCAGGGGGTTAAAAGTGATTAAAATAAATCGTTCCACTCTGTATCCCAAGACCAAAAAGCATGGCTCAGGACAGCCATGTGCGATGCTAGTGTGCTCTGTGGGAGAAGGGCTCCACACCTTCCCAGCAACAAATGCAGGCTAGTGAAATTTGAAGGGTGAAGCAGCCATGTCCCTCATACAAAGAGCAGAATAACAGAGAAGCATACTCACGTCCACCTCAGACAGGGTCTGTGTCCACCTGTAGTTGGGCAAGTCTGCTCCATTGCCTGCGTTGGGCTTCAGCTTCCCTTTATCTTTCTCATCCTCTTCACCCTCAGAATCTGACTGGAGGTGCAGGAGACAAGTTTTAGGATTAGAGGTAGTGAACAGAGCAACCTCCTATCATGGGTGTTAATCAAAATTCGAGAGATCTTACAAAAACTAAAAGAAATGACCATATCAGCCCTGTTCTATGCTCCCATCATTGGCTTCCGGTTAAGCCTCAGATCAATTACTACTATTAACTTACATACACTGAATGGCCTTGCACCAGAATACCTTAGAGATCTACATGGGATGGGCTCCTGCTTTGAGTCTGATTACTCCCAAGGTTTTTTCCTACTAGGGAGTTTTCCCTTGTCATTATTACTTCTGGCTTGCTCTCCGAGGGCTTTGGGCAGGGATAATGTACAGAGCTTTGACAGAACGTAACGTAACGTGAAGATGCGCTACACAAATAAAGTTCAAATGGGAAAAAATTCCTGTGACCACATTCAACCTAAAAATTATACATATAAGTTTTTAATTAAAATCTTAATTATAATGCTGTCTAAGCAGCTAGTAAAAGCCGTCACTCAGCTGAAAATGTGTTTGCTTCCTGTGGATCAGGGCACTTGCTACCTGAGTGAGAGGTGAGAGACTGTGGGTCACTGACAGCTGTATGTAACAAGACTGCTTACCCCTTTGTTTTCCTCCTCCGCTGGACTCTCGGTTTGGTTCTTGGGTGTTTTTACCTCCTTTTCTTCCTCTATTTTCTTCTGTTAAACCAAGAAACGGAATCAGTCTTTCCTTATTCAGACCCACACAGCAACTTGTCCAAGGATAAGTCACAACGCACATCCAGATTTTGCAGAGTTCAACAAGTTACAGGATCAACAATGGAGGGGCCTGCGTTTGACTTTAACCAATCACAGTCTTCATCATATGACATCATCACATTAGGTAAAACCAGTGTTTTCTGTTAACCGAGGCTTAGCCCACATGGCCCCTGGGTGGAAGCCGTGAGCTTGAAAATAAGAAAAAAAATGGTCCAAAGCGGTGACGCTATGCAGTGAAGACAGATTGGTTAAAGAAGTAAAACACAAGCCCCTCCCTTGTTGACCTGGGGATGTGTTGAACGACAAAATCAGGGCATTCAAATCACAAAGTCGACCTGGTCAATCTCCAACTGAAGCCTCTCTGCTTCCTCCTCTGTCAACTCCATGATCTTGGGCTCCTCAGAGCTGTCAGCCTTCTTCCTCTTCTTCTCCTCTTCCTCTGCCAGTCTGGCAGCCCGTTCTGCTTTCTCACGCCTCTCTTTTTCCTGCCTGTTGATCTTCTCCCTGTGGGCTTTCATTGCCAGCTGGCTGTGATGGGCAAAGGCCTCCTTCACTAGCTACAAATATACACACACAAACACACATCATGTTCACCGCTCCTAGTAATATAAGTAGGCCTATTTCTCATAAACAGTCAAGATTTTTTGTTACATAATTTAATAATAAAAAGCCTTACAGCCACCAATAGATGCCTATAATAAACAAACATGCAATCAGGAACTTCCTGTCATCACACACAAATGCTGCCATATGTTTCCATTACCAACCTCCTCAGGCGCCCCGGCTGCTCCACCTGTAAAAAAGTCCGTCTTGCGGCGAAGAAAGCTGAAGAAGGTGTTCACCAGCTGCAAGGAGAGCAAAGCAGACTGTAAAGCAGGCTTTCCCCGTCACTGAGCCTTTACGATTTTTGGCAACTCAGAGGGCTGGAGGTTAACGCAATACAACCATGTCCCTGGAAATTCCTAGCCAAAGTATGTTATAAAATATTATTAAAAATACAGAAATATCAAGTGAAGATGGAGTACGTGAAGGTTTTAGACGATATGTTACATGATGAAAACAGCAAACTCAGATAACGGATTAACTCAGCAACACCGGCACCGATCCAGAAACTGCAAATTGACCATTTGTGAGGAGGCAACCACCACTTCTTTTATTATCGTTGAAACGAGATATCTTGGCGTCAGAGAACTGATTTGTTGCTACAGTGCGTTACTGTTTCTGCACAGCCATATCGCACACGCCAAATCTCAAACCAAAACCAGCTTCCCCATCCCCCATAAACCATTGATTATAATTCACCTCTTGGACTCCGCCTTCGTGCTGCTGTGCCATAACTAACAGCATTCCGTCGTACTTTTCTTCGTCGTCACCCATAATTAACGCTTTTTAATTAGGCTTAGAAACACACAATAAACTTGATAAATTACTGCATGCACGATGAGAAATTACGTGAGGAGTCACGCTCCCGCAGTAATGCGATAAGTGCTTCCTGGAAACCGGCAACGCTTTCCTCCTAATTGGGAACCAATGAGAGGGCGCATTATTTAAATGACAAAACAAACAACCAATAGACTTTCAAGATCGTCGCGGAGGGCTGACCGGAGTTCGTTCGTCTGGTTAAAGATCTCGGTAGGAAACATATGCACCGAAAGGAAGAGAATATTCTCGAAATTTCGGTATAGAACACGGCGGTGTACTTTCTGTAACCGATTGTCCTATACAAAATGCCAGTGGGATGCAACGCAGGGAACAACCCAGGATGGGACGCCAACCCATCGCAGGACAGGCAGACTCCCCCACACATCTACGGGAAATGTGGTAACTCTAATACCTCTGCATGTTTTTGGACTGTAGGTATTTCCACACACACAGAGCCAGAGACTCGAACCCTGGTTCCAGTGTGTGCATTTGACAATTGTGTATTACATATGTTTATTAAAAATATTCATAATAATCGACGTTTCTTCTTTTTGTTATGACACATTAATTCATTCAATGGGGCCCTGAGCCCCGCTCCCGCACTGTTAGGTTTCTAAAATAAGGTGAACTTGGTTTTGTTTATAGTTATGTTATAAATCACCACAGGTGGAAATTGGTTGGGTAAACTGCTGTCGGATACCTTGCTACTCTACATCGTTTTGCTGCTAGGATATGCACAGAAATCGTTTATGTTGGATCATACAAAGCTCTGCTGCCCATTAACTTGAGTTAGTTACTTACACTTATTTGGTTTTCATCCATAGCATCATGTAGCATTCTTACCAATTATTATGGTCCAGCTTTCCTTTTATGTGTGGACACATTTTAAATAGTAAGAGCAGAGTATATGCTCTGTTGCCCCTCTGCCTGTCATTTTGCATGTCACATTCTGACTTTGTACTTGGTATGATATAGGACTAACTAGGGGTGGGCGATATAACCAAAATCTTCTATCACGGTAGAAGCAATTTTCTACCTCAATAACGATATATATCACAATATAGCAATTTGTATCTGGAAATGCATAAATAAAAATTCAAATACAAAGAAACTTTTATATAATGTAATTTTATTTAAACTGT
>JAABNY020000046.1:17754538-17770640 GCA_015164015.2 Brevimyrus niger
TGTAAGCAAACTCACCGCTGCACTGTCTTCTTCCATTGTCGAAGTGAATGTGTATTGCGTGGTTACCTAACGTGCAAGGTCATGTGATCTCAATCGCGATTAAGACGATAGACCAAAATCTGTATAGGTTGACAAATTTCTACCGGTTAGTCGTGTCTACCGGTATATCGCCCACCCCTAGGACTAACAATATCAGTGTGTTCCTGATTGTAGACAAAGTAACACTGTCAGAAGGCGAGAAAGACCAAATAGAGCCAACCTTTGTCTCGTCTGCTATGAGATCGATGTTCTGTTAATATGCTGTTGTTGCCTATTTTAAAATATTATGTGGTCCATACAGCCTTTTGTGTGCATGGTATACATGCAGGACTGTGCAAAAGTCTTAAAGTGTTTTAAGGTATTTATCTGGGTAGCAAGTGTGTTTGCACAGAAAAAAACCTTAGCATATAATCAAGAGCAAACAAGAAAAACTAAGAAGAATTTATTCTGTTCACCAAAAAGTTGCTGATCTCGCTGGATGGCTAGAAGAACACAGCTTCAGTTCCTAAACCTCTCCTCAATGGGGACCTCAGCCATTCTATTCAGCCATTCTTCATATAACCTAATCAGTAAAATAACTGAATAAGGTATTATTCAAATAAAGTGTACCAGTGGTCGAGTGAAAAAAATACATTGGTGTATTGGATGGTTACTACAAATTCTATGGTGACTTTAGAATGTTTTGAAATGATTAAGTTTTATACCAACATGAAGACTGTTTAAATTCTTTCTTTGACTGCCTAAGACTTTTGCACAATACTGTATGTAATATAATTTTGTTGCTAGTCATCCAAGATTAGTTAATTTATTAATCTAACATTTTAAAGCTTCACTCTGGAGGAACAAGGAGGTAAACTCTCTTTCACTAATTGTAATATTTATTGATTCACTTATACAATTGTATAGTCAATGCAATTTTGTATATTTTGTATTATATTCTTTTATCACGCCTGTGCCTCATTGAGTCACCTGCACTTTCTCAATTACGTTGTCGACAATGACAATAAAGATTATTTTACAGGGGCGGCTGTAATTGGTAATTCCTCTGTATTTCATCGTTATTTAGTTAATTGTGTGTGTGTATGTACATGTCTATTCCCATGTTTAAATTACAGGAAGCAATGTGTCCATACATGGTTTTGTTTGGTTATGGTATAATTAAATGGAAATTATGTATATAGCACATTGCTTCCTGTAGTTACAACGTATTTCAATTGCTGCTATGTGTGGAATTTTTTCTTTAGCTAGTCGGCAATAAAATGCTTGTCATTTTTTAGTGCAGGCACTGTCTGTTCTAGACAAACATACCTTTTTCCTACATGTAGTGTTTACACTAAACAATATGACCATCACAAGAAAAAAATTACAATGTCATTTATCTGACATAAAAATTGCCAAAGCATTGAAACATGACATTGTTAAAACTAATGATGTAAATAAATGGAAAGTTTATACATTTGCCTGGGTAAAAGGTTTAAAAACATGCAGCATAAGGTCAAGAATATAGGTATGATTGCGCATTATAACCCCAGACAAAACATGTGAGGTTATTTCCATGCAACTTCATCATTGTGCTACAAACTTGTCAAGCTCAAATTCCTCTTCCTGTGCACTTAGGAATCTGCCTACTTTCTCTTTGGATTATGATCTGCAAAGAATTATTAAGGTATTAGTCCATACATTATCCCTCTTTTCTTAATGTTACAGATGCTTTGCACTGTGTGCTAGAGCCTCACGCACAAGAAAACAAGATTTCACTTCCTTCAGCAGCTAGAACCTGTCCAACAGGTTCCCGCCACGATGGTGGGTGAGTGGGCGGGGACTTGCAGTGTTTGCAGGGAGACAGCCAGGGTAAGACTCCCTGCTAATTGATTAACAGGACCTCAGCTTAGAAAACAGGATTTACAAAGGGACAGGCCGTGGTTCTCCCCAGTAACACATTGGTAAAAGTGCTTTTCATACAGAGAACCACAAAGAGGGAACAAACCTGAGAGAAACAGGAAGACACCTGGATGGGATCGTGCCCAGTCCAGTATAAAGGGTAGACTGTGGTAACCATGAGGTCCTGACTTTACACAAGCCAAGGATGCACCTCCTATGGGGGAGTGAGTCTGCCTGGACCATGCAGCAGTGGCCTTGGGTCCTGCTCATCCAGCACCAGCCAAGCATAGCAGAGCTCCAGTGACCTCATGCTCCCAACACCCCAATATGAGCTAACTGCCTCGACGCTATGCGATCAGGTAGGTGCACCACTGAGGCAAGGACATCAAGTTTCATCAGTAGGAGGAATGACATGAGTCCTTCTTTCAGATTTCACATTTACTAGGGCAAAAGGCACGACAATATTTTGGCAAATTTCCATTTGTTATCGTAAAACACCAAACAGGCTTTAGCTCATATCCTTCTGTGTCTCCATGTCTTACTTCGGCATTTCCCAAGCCAAGCAGAATCACCCAGAGGCCTAAAAGCAGGTGGTTTGTGACACACTTCCATCCGAGTCACATCCTGCACACTTCTTATGCAGGGCATGTCCTACTGTCTGTGTACAGATCTCACAGCTTAGCCTCAAGCTTTACCATTCATTCTCAGCTTAGGAGTTGCATATGTCTGTTTTTGTATGCAAGAGTATCACTTTTATAACACATAATTTATGGAAAGCAACTTAAATTTACAGTATTTTCTGCATATGCTTTTTATATATATATACACACACACACACACACACACACAGTACGAAATAAATTCAGGTTGAGCCACCAGGACCAAACTTCCCACATTGCTTGACCATCAAGTACGAATCACCCATTCGTGAGGAATAGAGGCAGAAGATCCCCACAAATATAAAAATTTTGAAATACTTGGGTCCATTATTAAAAATGAAAACGGAAATAAAAAGCTTAAGATTTACCATGAGAAAGGTGAGACTGCAGAGTCACAGAGACAGCTAACGGGTGAGTGAGGCTGCAGAGTCACAGAGACGGCTAACGGGTGAGTGAGGCTGCCTGCTGTAACAAAAATGCATGGTGTACCCAAGCCAAGATGGGGAGATCTCACAGTTCTCTTTTTTCAAAAATAATTTTATTATTAATGACATAATATGCACTTAAAGTAACAAATATTAAATAACACTACCATTAATATATTATATGATTTTATGTGATCCAAATCTTTTTCAGTATTGTTTATATATTTTTGGCTAGGGCTGGACGATATATCTAAATATCACAATTATGACCATTCATATACTGTATTTAGTTTTAATATCGTGATCATCATTATATAGCCTAAACACTTGTTTTCTTGCTGACAGATGTAATGCATTATTTTTACACAAACTCCATCAAAGTATGAGTCTGTTGTATATCTTTATCATACCTGTCACATGCTCCATATTTAGTAAAATAATTGTCATCAGGTTCAGAAAAACTCAAAATCAGCCATCATATTTTACCGCTGTCCACTTTTCAAATTTTAGAATACTGTGATAACGCTGTTGCCGTTTTCTAGTGTTACACCCCATGACAAGAAGTTTACTTTTGTACAATTTAGTTATTAAAATTAGGTTTAAGTTTGCAGTCCTTTCAGTTGGTCACCTATTTCATGTTCCCAATCTGTTTACGGGCCATTCTAAGGGAATTTTAAGCAAAAACTGAACACTGAGGTAAAGACATAAGGACTTTAATTATAACATAATTATCGATATCATTTGAAATGAAAAAATGATCCTGAAAAAAAATGTGGCACCAAATCGTCCAGCCCTATTTTTGGCTTCCCGTCGCCCAAAAATATTTGCATTTAATTGTTCATGGCCAACTCACGAATAACCAAAAGCGCGGTTGTGGAGGGTGACTATACTTGATTTGTCCTGAAGTGGCATTAATCAAGGTATCTGTAGTGTTTTTGGGAAAGCTGGTGCACTGTGGCAAAAATCACTTCTGCTGAAAGCAATTCATGACCAAAATGACACAGTTATGGATCTACAAAACAAAATACTTCATTCGTCTCTTAATGTCACTTTCTGTTGCAAATATTGAAGAAAATATTTAATTCCTTCCATAAATAGGTCCACAAATGGCATGTTCATGTAATTCTATTACAGGGGTAAATTATGTTATGAGCAGAAGTCCATCATCAGACAGGATAAGGACCATCCGCTACACCTCTTGGGATGAGCCTAGATGTGTTTCTGAACTTTGACCTTTGCTGGAGGTGGGGCATGCCAGAGTGTGGAGAAGTCTCTAGTTCATACTGGGCAGAGGGGTGGAGCTTCTCTGAAGGCTGGGATTCAGAGGCTCCCATTATTGATAGGCAAGGACCCCGTGGGACACCAGCACCTCACTTCGATGTGAAAGGCTGCAGCAGGGGGGTCCCCGAAGATGTCACCACCGAGTCATGGTGACTGGGGGAGTAGAAAGCGTGTGAAGTGGAAGACTGGGCTGGAGAAAAAGAGAAAAGGTTATGGTCTAACTGGCCAAACTGGCTATACGAAAACCCCACTGCACCACTTCCATCCACAACCTCTGGCAGAAAGGAAAAAAAGGTTTTATTCACACAAATATGCCTGATAACATGACAAAAGGTATCATTCCTATTGTGAAGCGACAGGATTTAATTTTTTGCTCTTTGAGGACATCAGCAATGTCTGGATAAATGTTACCATTCCCAGAAACCTGCCAAGCACATTAACTCTAGTTAAAAGATCATGTTGTGCAGCTTTAAGTACTATTGCTAACAACCACCTGAAGGTCAGAGATACTAGCCATTGGCTTGCTAAACAGTCTGTTACCTAGCACCTCTTGGAGATTGTCCAAGCTCACAGAGCATCAGTGTCTAACGCTGAAGTAAGCAATTCCATGCTATGTTAGATGAAATGCTGCTAGTTTTCATTCATGCCTCAATCCCAATTACCCTTGATTGAGCCACTTATTTTCAAACTCAGATTTGCTTCATCTGACAATAATTAGGTTTAACAAGAGAAATATCATCACATATTCCGGTAATATTTTTTGGCAAATTTGCAGTTAATCAGTGGGACACCCCAGAATACAAAGCCTGGAACTACCCCCTCATGGTCCAACACTCTTTAAGTTAATAACCTGGACAACAAACCTTTGACTATCAGCTGCCTGTTAGCTAAAGGTGCAGCTTCTATGTGGAGAGTAACATGTCCACAGCAACAATTTGTGAAACTCACCTTTACGGCCACTCATCCTCATGATTCTGGCCACTCTGTCTGATGGTGTCTGCTCTGAAATTTTGACATCGTGATCAGCTAAAAGAGATGCAGAAGAGAGCGTAAGGTCTGAGAATTTCACAAATTGATGAAAGAATGAAAGGCCAGAAAATTGTTTTTCTTAAAATAGAAAGGGGGGGGGGCAAATGTTCCTGCAACATAAAATTCTCTGTGTTGACTTTTAGTGAGTTGTACTGATGTTACTTCATTGTATAATGTAGCTACTTTTGTACCTCACTAGCATTGGCAATAACCGACACAAATTTACTGCAATGTTATTAGGGTTTTGTTCCCATCATGTACTCTGAAGAATGCATATAGAGGGTGAGAGATCCATGTTGTGATGTAATCACAATCATCTGTCACATGCACGATAATAACCAAGGGTTTGTATGATGGGTGTAAACATTCATCTGGAAGTCAGCCTCTCAGTACTATAGTGATGTTTACTAAAGCCCAGAATTTCTGGAAAAGCATATTGTGACGCACAAAAGCCAATTGTCTGTATAAATTCATGGTATTCTCATGTTTATTAAACATGTTGGATTTATACTGCAGAGTACCGCTACACCACCAATGTCTTTTTAAACTTTTTTGTTTTTAGTCAATATCTCCTCTTTCAAAAGATGCTGTGGCAGTTGAGCTGTCCCTTTCTTCGCCGCCACTTGTGTTCATAAATCACTTCCATCATATACCAAAACAGTAATGCTCTCTGTGCTTTGTTAACTGAATTGAATAAACGTAACGATACAACAAATTTATACAGATTATTAACTTTTGGGTGTCACAATACACCTCTCATAAATATTTTAGCTGTACTACTAATCTGCTTACCAAATTGTGATTGTTAGTAAAGGTCTGTATAGTACTGAAAGGGTGGCATCCAGGATGATGCTTACGGTCATCATATAAAGCCCTGGTGATTAAGTCGCATGCACCATATGATCACAAATATATCACAACAGCCCAACCTATGAGGATTAAAGACAGGACACTCTCCTGTGAGGCTCCAGCTTTGTTCTCCTGCACATGGTCACAAAATTTAATAATCAGCTGATGCCCCGAGCTAACTGAAATATTGAGAGACAACCTCATGGTTATGCTTGATGTTTCATGTTGCTTCAGATGCTGTATAAATGAATCTGGAGACCCTGTTTCCCTCTTGCTGATCTAGACAATGCTCATCTCTTGCTTAGATTGGTACCTTTTAGCTAAATTGGCATCTGCCATCAGTTCTCTATCATTCACCAGGAACACTGCCTGGTTGTTCTTGACTGTGTCTTAAAATGTCCCACTCTACCCTGCCCTCCAAAAGACCACAAGAAACCTCAATAACATCCCTTTGGACTTCAAAATGTAGACATTTGACTTTGAAAATCCAAGAACCATACTTCTTGATTTGGATTCTCTATAGTGTGTAAAAAGAAATATCCTCAGCACACACTTTTATAGAAATAAAAATTCAACAAATCTTAATTATACTATAATTTAGACCTGACCGCTTCAGCATGCTTATACATCACTTTGTTCTTTGTGTTAAATTTAAAATCAGACTTTGGGTGGGAAACACCAATGAAAAAAGCTTCAGTGGAACCAGTTCTGGGAATCTAAGAGAATCATCAGTATTTATCCAGAAGTTGAAGCCGAATCATCTTCAATCCACCAGTAAAATCTTATGCATTAAATGAGCAGTAGAAAAACTGCCCAAAACAGAGTATAGCAGACAACATTCAACAAAGGTCTATATGCACCGAAAGGAACTTCCGGCAGAACTTGTTTACACCGACTTGTAAGGAACATTTGGTGAAAAAAAAAACAAAACAAACATTTTTAAGAGCAACGGTAAAACATTTGGAGGCTTACTGTCAAAGCTGTGGATGGTCTCCACCATGGTATCATTGCCGCTGTCAGGCAAAGTCTCACTTTGCCTTACTCCCCGATGGCTGTTCTTGGGCCCCTTCCGCGTGCTTAGCCGGATGATGCCATAAACAATCCGGCACTCAGCATCCTGCTCCTCCAGGTCGTGCTCCTGCTGGATGTCGCTGATGAGCTGGCTGATCTGGCTGGTGCGACTGAGGAAGACCGAGTCGGAAGTGCAGTGTGCCAGCTGCTCGATCTGGTGCTGAGTGTACAGCTCCAACAGCTTCTTGGCAATTAGCGAGTCGATGTCCATGCCGTCCTCGCTCCCACCATCAGAGGGACTGTCCAGTGAGTAGTCGCTGAGCCGGCTTACAGGAGGATGCTCACCCCGTGCCGGGTTTGACGACTGCCTCTGTGGGGGGCTGGAGCCACGGGGCTGGATCTCCACCTTCTTTCCACCCAGACGGACGTCAGGATAACGGAAGCTGCTGTTAATCACTGCCTTCGGCTCCTGCAGGACCGGCAGACCCGACTCCAGATGGCCCTTCTTGGGCTCGTTGGCACTGCCCTCGGGAGGCAGGCACGATGCACGGGCACAGGGCCCGCAAACTCTGGACAGGCCGCAGGTCAACAAGCAGCACAACACAGTCCAACACCTCGGCCGGCCTGGTCCAGCGCAAGGCAGGCACACCTCCCAGCCCGGCAGTGACTCCACGGAGCCCGGAATGAAGTCAATGCTTTCAGGCCTGTGACCATTAGTATTCCTGGGGAGGGACTTCACAGCTAAAAATGCTCCAGTCTCATGATCCCCCGGATCCACGCTGCGCTCTTGGAATTGGTTCTGGCCCAATTTGCGGTCCCAATACCGCTTGGGACTATTGTATTGTGTCTTCTGGCCTGCCTCATCACAGCCATGGGGTGGTTTGAGTGGGTGGAGTTCCTGGGGACCTCCTATGCTGGATCCAGCCATGACTCGGCGAGAACTGGGTCTGAAGAAAGATAAGGAAGGATTAGGTTAGGAAGAAGACTGCGAAGACAAGAAAAGGAAGAGAAGAGAGAAGGATGGGGATGAAGGAGATGCACCGTCATGAACGGCACCACATCTGTTATATTTGATCTGTATTCATATTAATTTAGCTCTGAAAACAGGTGTACATCCGATCTCTCATTCTTAAAACGTCTTGTATCTGTATAATTGTAGCATGCTAAAAACACTCTTGGACAGATTAAAAAAAGAATTCATGTCTGCTGCATATGTAATTATTAACAAAAAAAAAATCCATCCTTACATAAACTTTTCCTGAGATATGCAGGTATCAAAGAGAGCGTTACCAAATCAGATAAACATCATTAATATTTAATCTTTAATATTTAACTTAGTGTTACTTGGTTATAATCTTATTTGTTTACGTAATATATTTAATAAAGAAAAACACTATTAGCTACACTTTCCTTTTGCAAGATAGACGATAATACGCAAGATAGCGTGATGTATAAATTACATAAAAAGGACGCTCACCATTTTCACCACTTGGGGAACAGTAGCCTACCTGTACCTGCGTGAAACAAAAACACGAACAGCGGCCGCAGATATTAACCTGCCTACCGGAAAGTCAAAGCGACGCCATAAAGCGGCATATTCTCCAGAGCTGTGCTTATACAGTGATGAGGAAAATACACAAAAGCCTTCATTTACTGTCCATCATTCCTCAAAAGCAGGCAGCCGGCTGGCCTGTAGGACACTCACGTCTGAATAAGAGCGTCAATAGGGACCAAGCAAGTTCTGTGCATCGATTTGCTGGTACCGAAACCAGAAGCAAAGCTGCTTTACTTTAAGAGTGACTCGTACTGCGAGAAAAGCACTTTTAACAAAATTTCTCCTTAAGAGCGAAATTAAGACTTTTTAATACACCGGTGAATTTGGCGCTTTTACTTTCTGTTGCGTCTCTCGTGTCCGGTGTCTTTGGCATGCTGTTCCTCGAAGTCTGACAGAATGCTCCTACATTTAATGAAAAATCACAATACAGAATTTTCTTCGTATCTTACACATACCGAACTGACCGCACAGGACGTAGGACTTCAGGTCGTGGCGGGTTTCTCTCCCCTTTCCTGCCGGAAGTTAAGCTCCTATTCCCACTGCTATTCCTCCTTCGGCCGCCTTTCTGCGGTCTCTTTCAGGCGGCGTTCCTGCTTCACCTTCGCCCACGTCCCGCCGTGGCTTCAGCTCTCCTTCCAAGCGGAGGCCAAGTGGGCACGAAGAGAGCCCCTTCTTCCCGATGTGGCCGTCGACTTACCCACAGCCCTACGCGTTACCTGCGGCTACAGGTACGGGTACCTCGCCCGCCCACAGCTGCTCTGACGTCGCACTGCTGTTTACTGGCCGCTTCACCAGCCTCTTCTCGGGAATCATACTTGCTTAGCAGGGACGCGGAACCACTAGCGCTACGATAAAGAAGCTATTTTGAAGTCAGAGAACACTACAGAATACATACAGCTGTGATGAATGATGAATGTTTGGCTATAAACTATATTTATTCAAGACCTTGTTTCACCGCAGTAATAATTCTTCTGCATGGCACGAAGTGACAGGTGGTCTGTAATAGAACCCGTCAATGAAATGGTGGGAAAGTCCTTGACGATGTAAACTCAGTTGAAATCAGTTAAGTAACCAATTGAAGCTGGTTTAAATTTGTTTATATTGGCACGGAAGGACAGGTGCGTTTACCATGGGATTTCAAAGACTAATTTCCTCCAGTTGCAGGCGCAGTTGTCAGGAGTGCTTTCTATTTCTCTGGTTCATAATAATTAATACTGTACTTGTACATAAATCACATAATTTGTTCATACGAAACAACAGATGTTTTGCATCCATTAGGCCCACTAAACAGATTTCCCGTTTTAAAATTATGTATTTAGTATCATGAAGATTTTCCTCCCAATGGCTCTGCAGCTAACAGAATATAGCGATGGTAATTTTCGCAAATAATTAACAGTTAATTTTTAATTGCATGTATTGTATTATAGCACAGTACTTACATCACAGCCCAAATCATAAATGGGACAGATCCAGAGTATGGAGGACCACAGGTGTCACGGAAACACATCACAAAGCGTTTCATTAATCAATAACTGACTGACTGACTGCAATAAGGAGAGGAATTATAAAAAAGTTTTAAAATGAAATATCAATCCTTCAATAGACCATTAAATAATAAATAAATAAATAAAGTGACTATGTTTATTACTCTTGAACAACTTGGTTTAAATCCTGACTATCAAGAAATATTAACAGATCGCAGACCGATTCTAAATGTGCAACTATTGCGGATAAAAATGCTCATACTGTAAAGTGTTTTTTTCCAAAGTTACGTTTGTTTTAAGCCCTTTACGGCTGGCGATACGATCGCTTTGTCGCCTTTGATTTTCCCGTAGCCCGTCTTTTGATCTTTTTTCTTCTGCTTTTCATTTCTGACCTAATATCCTACACTTAGAAAGTAATTCTCCACGCGTGTACCGCGCTGTCCTTGTGTGTTACGTAATAAATAAAATGAAACAACTATTAATATCTGTTATTTCCACATTTTCGTATTATTCGGGTACTGCAATTGTAATGCTGTGCCATAAAAAATGTTTGTAGCCCCTTTTGAGTACAAGCCACTGTTGTTTCTTGTAATGTTAAAATGTTTTTAATAAAGGGGTGTATGTGGGTTTGATTGAGATTAATTGTTTTTTTTATTTTGATATTTTATTGGGTATTGAGAATCGTGGAATTTCACTAGTATGGGTATGGACTACTAAATTTCTGGCATCATGACTGGAAAGGCCAACAGGACCTCAATTTCAGCCTCGATAAAAAATAGCGGCAGCTCGCCACGATTAAATAGACGATTTGGGCTTTCATTTATAGTGGTACCTCAGTTCTCGAACTCATTAAAACTCGAATTTCTTAAAAGTCGAACCAGCAAGAACTACCTAGAACTCGATCTGAATGTCAGAAGTAAAACTGTGAACGCCGACCTAGGATAACTTGTACGCGCAGGGAAATGATTCACGCAGCCTGTCTCAGCCGAAACAAAGGGTAAAGCTAAATCAGTCTCAGCCTCGCATTCCCTGTGATACTCTATAGCGGAATACAAATATTTAGACAGTAAACATACATTTAGACAATGATAGACAGTAACAGTAATTATAATATAAAAAAATACATTTCGAAATAAAGATTTCTGCTGAGTATCAAAGGGAGTCCCGGCACCTGTTTTCCACACTTCAAGCACTGCACATAACCATTGACTAAATCCTTTGCTTAATCAATTTCAGTACAATCCCTTAGGATGGAGTGGCTCTCAAAGACATACTATCATCTGCTGTCCATAAGTAGCTGGAAAACACGCTATTGAACACGGTTTACACATATACCCGAGATATTTAGCTCAGTACGTATCTCAGATAAGTATGTATTACATTTTTTCTACTAAATAATTTCTAATCCATTAGAAGAGTGTGGGCAGCAGATCACCTGGAGCAGTTGGAACTGGGCTTCCTCATATTCGCTTCTTTTGGAAAGGGTTCAGAGCCAACACAAGATTGGAATCTTTCTTAGAGTAGGTCACTTGGATACTTTGAATAAAGATAATTGCAATCATCAGAAAAATCCACTTCCCAGTGATAAATACTAAGATTGTACTCTATAGAAAGAATAAAGGAATTGTCTGATGACAAGCAAAATGTTTGCACAAGACACCAGGCTGACGATTGTACCTCATTGTACATTAAAAAATTTTCTAATGAAAGAATTTAACGTATTTCTAGATATAGTTTTCAACTGTTGTTTATAAGTGACATCTATTGGCCATCAGACATTAAGCCTTTATTCAATAAAACGATGGCTTGATTATAGTTAAAATGCACAAGTAGAATTGTGCTGCAAAGCATTACTTATTTTATAATAAATGTTTATTGGTTTTGTAAATACAGATCACCTCCATACAGCCCATAGATCTCACCGTACAGGCAGAACCCATAAGACCAAGGTCATAATTATGTTTTACACATATCTAATGCTTTTATCCAAAGTAATTTAAGTTTATATGTGCTCCCTGGGATTTGAACCTACAACCTTCACATGAGTAGCTCAGTGTTGTACTTGTTAAGCTGTTTTATAGTGTAGCAGAGTGGATCGGTACAGTATTACTGGATATGGATCAACACAGAGTGCACTTATACACAGGACAGTGTGACACAGAATGCTGATATCCAGAGAGACACCATCTGCTGGTCCATCCACTCTTTCCTTAAGCAACAGCCACACCACCTATACACACAGTGGCAATGCATGAGTAAGTGGAATATGGGCCCGGTGCACAGCCCACTTCCCTCAGCAGTCTTATCTAAGACACCAGGACAGCAGAGGTAGATGGGCAAAATTGCCCTTCTGATTAGACCCAGACCAGAAATATTCAGCTATTAATTGAAAGCAGAAATAAAATGCAGCAAACTGCACTTCCTGCCATGAATACATGTAGACACACAGATGTTTCATTGGCTTTGCTTCTATATCTCTATATCTACTTCGAAAGCAAGCGTCCAGTGCTAATGTCAGGCAGTGCACACTGACACCTGGAGCAGAAATGATGAAGACACCTTCATTAGTTATTAAGACCTGATTTACATTGTGATATGTATGTTAAGTGAAAAAATGAGTCATCTACTAAATATTCTAAATTGACCATCAGAGATAAACCTTACCTATGCAGCTATCCATATGTTATTAAAAAGCCTACGAAAAAAAATTGCATTATACAAGCAATAAAAGGCTTGTTTAGCAAATAGGGGTCATACCTCAGTACTAGCATGGACATTCCTAGCAATCTCACAATTCAATCTCTTCTAAATGGAGAGGATAATATTTCTGGATCGCTCTGAAGCTACGGGGAGCCTCAGAGGCTGTTAGCTGCTTCCAATGAGATGATACGCAGCCTTTGCTGGTGACGCCATCGAGAATGGGCTTGACCCACAATAACACAGAGGAATTTTCTCACATGTAATAGTACAGCGATCGATTAAACTCCAATGTCCTAAAATATCCTGGAACCAAAGCAAATTAACCCAGAAAGCAGAACACTTTTCACATTAGTTTGCAATACATGCTATTGACGTGCTGTTATTTTTAAAACTCATTGAAACGCCACACTAAAAACAAAACCTAACAGCAATGAGGCTGGCGTTCACCTTTAAGTCAATGATACACAAAATGGAGGAAGACTTTAGATTTAAATGCTAAGGGAAGATTTCACGCAAGTCATTAGAAGAAAATTAATCTCACTCATACTGATAAATAGTGAACAATCAGTTCAGGCAATCAGTTAACGAAGAGCCAGAGAAGACTCTTCTACCCTGTCAGCAGATCCTTTGAAGATACTTAAATGTGTGTTCAGGAACCCATCAGACACAAACAGTAACAACCGAGAATGGAAGATCACGTTTAAAAAAAAGAAAAACGTGCTGTATCCTATCATGCAGCCAATCACATGCGAGTGCTTATTCCGTTCTGAAAGTCAATTTGCATTTTTTTTGTATTAATCCCTGGGATTTTTTTGGGAGTGTGTCTGAGAGGATGTCAGTGTCCCGTTTCATCCTTATTTGACGTTTGGCTCACTCAAGAACATACAAGTAGGTCCGACCCAGCCTTCAAAGTCCTACTGGAATCCCATGGATCTTCTGCTGCATGCAGAAGGTTCTAGGTCCATGTTCTGTCGTTACTGTGGTGACAACAGGGCTGCCCAGAATAAGGCCCTTTTGCATAAGGGAAGTTCTCTGTAGATAACACCTCAGAAAAGCAGGTGGCCACTTTTAGATCAAAGAAAAATATATGCAATAAATTCGACATTTGCTCCCCAAAAAATATTTCTGGTAATTTCTTCTATTGCAAACAAGGCATCATCTTGGATTAGTTTCCTTTCATTGTGGTGTGTGCATGCCCCACTCTGGAATCCCACTGTGGCACCAAAGATGGACCGAGTTGGTGAAGACCGACTTTCACCATAAAGACCTCAGAAGCATGAGACGCGAAGCACTGTGTTGAAGGCCAAGGTGAAGCACCCCATTTTTTGCGGAGGACGTTCCTGTGCTGGCATGGGGTAGGGCAGTGAGAGTAACGTCGCATCTCTTCCTGCTACTCTAAGTACACCACATCACACACTATTGAAATGCACCCTGCAAAGAAAAAGAAACGCACAGGCTCCTTCCCTCCTCTTCCTCGTCATCTTCATCACTGGAGGTTTTGTGTTGTGTCCCTCTGACTCCCCCGTTCACCTTGTCACACGGCTCCGGTGCCCATCCCTCCCCTCCGCTCCTCCCCTCCCCCTCCGGCTGTCTTTCGGTCACCGTGTGTTAAGGGCTAACCCCACTGTGAGGAAGACCCCGGTCAGCAACAGGAACGGCAGCCAGGTCTTCAGAAAGCCTGCACAGCTGAGGAGAGGGATGCGAAGGGAGGGATGCATTATCTCACCGCGCAGATCGGAGAAGAGCTACAATCACTCATTGTACTGATTTGAAGCGCAAGAAACATTAGTTCATTGTGCAGATGCAGTGAGAGCAGTGCGCTGATGCTTTGTACTAATGTGTGCAGAAGGAAAATTACCGCTGGCGAGCCCGAGAGCAAACTGGAGTGCAGTGGGATCCCCTGTATGCCTCACCTGACATGCTTGCCGTGGATCAGGGACAGGAGGCATAGGTTCACCATGTTCCAAGAGGTGCTGTTGTCATAGCGCATCAGGTTCAGTGCCATGGCAACGTGGGAATGGCAGTTGTCACAACAAATGTTGTGCTGAAAAAAACGTGCAAAAATGCATAAACCTACACAGACAGCGGAGATCTACTGAAACACAGTTAGCGATCATTAACACCATGACTGATATGATGCTTCCTGCGCAATCGACTCAAATCGGGAATCATATGAAGCGCGTCCCAAGCCTCACCATTCTGTGCTTATACTCCTCCGAGGCGTCGTGTACAGCTGTGTCCCAGGCGTTGGAGCCGCTGACATACACTTTGTTCACATCCAGTTTCCAGTACCTTCATGACGGCAACATTATAACAATGTCACAGCAACATTACAACCAGTACAGTGTCGCATCAGTCATCTACGTGTAACCCGAAAAGCAGTCCCCGGCATGCTGGACAAGCGGCGGCCTTTAAAGCACTTACTTTGTGGGTCGGCCAAAAGCCATGTTATCCTCCTGAAAAAAAGAAGATAGCGGTCAAGGCAAGACCCAAGCTGCTCAGAGCTGGACCATATTCAGAGGCTGAAAACACAACGAACTGACATTCAAATGATAAATTGGGGTTTAACTCCCTATAAAACTCCCCATGTTGGCACAGGATATGACAGTGGATTTTATCTGGCATGAGGAGGTACAGCATCTTGGCTCGCTTGTCACAAGCTGCATCATCCTCACTGCAATAAGATGCAGAGCATACGGCAGGCTGGCTGCAGCAGGACCATAGACATGACCTCCGAGTAGCCCAGAGCTTGCAGTGAGACTCACTGGGATCTATTTTCTTCTTGGAAGTAGGAATACAGGGTGCAGGAATATAATATCCAAGCCAAAACCAAAGCCTGAGGACCTGGGGGCCCTGGACACTCCTCCTTCCGTCCAGCCTAGCAGAAACTGGCCACCAGCTGTCCAGCATGGTGCCATGGTCCCCTGCACTGCAACAGGGACACTCATTTCCATGGCTACCATTCATGTTACTCCTATGTGGAAAAAGCTGGGAGTCTGCACTGCCTGCCTTAGCCCTGGCAAACTAATGGCAGTCAGGGTGGTGGGGTGGGGGATTGCAACCCAGGTCACCGCAGGGGGGGGGGGGGGTGGGGGGGGGTCCTGGCCCGGGGCACCGGGGGGGGGGGGGGGGGGTGGGCCCCACCCCAGGTTACCGCAGGGGGGGGGACACCGGCCGAGCCCACCTCCT
>JAABNY020000046.1:17770740-17796001 GCA_015164015.2 Brevimyrus niger
CAGGGTGTCCTCTCGGGCTTTTTACGGCGTAGGTTTATGGGCGGTTGGTGTAAAAATCAAACAAATGGTATGGGAGGATGTGGGGAATCTTTAAGGGTTAAACCACTTGGTTGTGGGAGTGTGTGTGGTGGGGGGGCTGAAACAGTGCTTGGGGAGATGGCAGGGGGTGAGGGGGGTTGGATCCCAACCCAGGTTACCGCAGGGGGGGTGATCCCGACCCAGGTCACCTCTATTGATGCGTAGATTGCAGTTATATCCACAGGAAGCACTGTTACACCATCGTGTGGGCAGATTAAATGACGTAGTCGAACTATGACTGCAGCTCAACTCATCTGTGCATGTAAATGTACTGATTGTCTTTAATAGCTGATGGGTTGCGGTTGGGTAATATATCATATATGACAAATATATTAATTACATCATCGAAAATGTGAAAATATTTTAAGCTTCATATTACATCAGGTATGAATTAGCAGGATACACTCTCGTTGCAGGGTCAATTTCTCTTAAGCAACAATGGAGGCAAAAAGGTGAAAAATCCAACAAAAAATTAAAAGTAAAAAAAGAAGGGCAGAACCAGGACGAGTCAAGTGCCACTTTATTCTTTGCAGCGATCAAACATTATCATTAACTTTTAAAAACAGTTTGTGTTTGGCTGTGACTTTCAGAAATTTAGTCTGAAGGGATTAAAAATGCCAGCCTGTATTCAGGCTGGTGTGGAAATACTTGTTGACATTTTTATTTTACCAAAAAAAGATCTTTTACTTTAAATAAATGCATATCTATTTAAAACCAGCCTAATTCAGCGTAATATGTTACCAGATCATCATGCTTACATATATCCCACTGAGAAGTACTGGTAATGTGTGATCTGGAATCGGTGTCTGAATCAGAGAAAATAATTCTTCGGAGGTGGTGGGTGTATGATTTGTGTGTACATGCAGTTTAAGATGACGTCAGAGGTGATCTGTGCATCACTAGGCGCCGCCACCTTGTGTAAGAGCCAGGAATGCCAATGAGCTCTCAGACCAGCAGAGGACATTTGTGCTCTGTGTACCATGACAACAGCATCAGTAATCGGAGGAAGACTGCTGGAACCTTATTCTCATTCAGCAGCAATCACAGTTAAACATTCAAAAGCGCAAGTAAGTTAAGGTTTGGATGCTTGAGATGGGGGACTCACAGAGACGAAATATGGCCCAGCAAAATCCCTGATCACACCGGAGGAAGTACAGATACCCATGTGACCGATGAATGGAAGAAACCACCTGGAGAGAGAGAACAAATGTGTCATCACAATACAGACGTGTGATTATGCTGTAACACATCAAAGGATTATCAAAGCTCAACTCGGCCAACACCAGGGAGGCTCAACACCTGAACATGCAGCATCATATTTCATTACATCCAGGACCCGTTACACTTTTACTGCTTTTCACACAAGAACAATATACAAGTTCAATATACTTTGACATGGATCCAAAATTAACAGTGTACTGCTTATACACTGGTACCTGGGCATTCACTGGAAGCTCAGCCTATCTGTACATATGCCTCGACAGCCATATGTTTGTACTGTGCTACTAGCCTTACTCCTATGACACTTTGGACATAAGCATCTGCTAAATATGTAAAATGCTAATGTAAGTGTAATGGTTTTAGAACTATCCACCCTATAATTTTCTGTACCAAGAGAATGACATTTCTACTAAGTAGGACATTACTAATGACCTGATTTGTAATGTTCTGTATATAAAAATGTAGTGTTTTACCTGGTACAGAAATAATGTTTGACAGATATAAATAAAAAAATAATAATTTGACACAAGAGATTATATCAATTGCTTCACATAAGATAGTCAATGATGTTCAACCGGGCAAGCCAAGAGTTTTTCTGGCGACCTATCAGTTTTCTCGAAGTGTTCATGTCCCGCCGAGTCTTTGGCCGATTTTGTGGGTTATCGCAGCATATCCATCCATCCATCCATCCATCCATCCATCCATCCATCCATCATTTCACAATGCCGTCGTGATGACGCGTGTGTCCACGTGACAAAAAATAATAATTAACACCACCAACACCGTTTATTTACTTTTTCGCAGCGGTATCATGCGGAAAAACGCCTCCACTGGAAATGATAATCCAACTCATGACCACACATCTGTTGGAGTGATGGAAAACAAGCCGACTAACGTTAAATGGAATCTGAGCCAGTGCTGTCACCTTCTTCCTACGAATAGCATTACTAGTGCCACAAGACACCGACCCACGATGGATAAAACATCACACTAGAGACCAAACTAACTTACGATAACACTGGGATAGGAGTCCAAACGATGCAGTAGGGGTAACGACTCGTATCGGAATCGATCTTCTCGAAACCCCCGTGATAATTCTTCATAGTGTCTATCTCGGCCACATCCGCCATCACCAAAAGTGAAAAATTAATTTCATCGCTTCCGCGTTCTTCTTCTACCACTTGTTCGGATCCACTTCAGCACGCTGTGGGCTGGACAGAGGTGCGTTACTGCCACCTAGCGTCTGGGAGCTGGTGACCGGTATAAACACTGAGGATACCTCGTATAAGCCACTGGAAGATGGATGAATGGAATTATGGATGTATTCACAGCTTTCCCTTAAAAAACGCATATTTAACGCATATTAATGCATATTTGCTCTGGATAAATGGTTGTAAGTTAGAACATAAGAACATAATAAAGTTACAAATGGGAGGAGGCATTTCAACCCATCGAGCTCGTTCGGATATGAAGGAATCTAGGGTTGTAGCTTGCATTACCCCCTTGGGCAGACTATTCCATACTCCAATTACATGCTGTAAGAAGAAGTTCTTTCTCAGACCCAAACTAAAGTGCCCCCCCCCCCCCCCACTAATTTTTGACAGGGGCCACAGGGTCTTGAATTAGAACTTACTTTAAAATAACAATTTGGATAAGCAGCACCTAAACCTGTTAGACTGAAACACAACACGCATCAATGATGTTTTAAGCCTGCCCATGTCTCACGGTGGCAAAAGTGAGGGAACATTCAGTTCAGCTCAGTGGAAGATAGACAGACATTGTTCTAGTGGCAGAGATCACCTAATCAGCAAAAGTGACGTAGCATGGAAACACAAAGGCTGCATACAGATGTAGCTTTAGCATCTAGGAGCTCTAGTTAGGGTGGTCAGGGGCCAGGCCATGCTGTGGCCCTGAAACTGTTTGAACTTTAACAGGTCTCACTGAAAGGTCTGACATTTAAATGTCATCAACATTTTTTAAAGTGAGACCATCTTCAGTGTTTGACACGCTTTATAACAAGGCTCCTCAAATCTGACCCTCAATTCCAAATCCAGGCCATGTTTTCAGTTCTCCCAGGTAGATAGTTTAATAAATACTGATGGTAATTGGCCACAGATGCTTCACAGTTGGCTCATGGGTAAATGAAGGCTGGAAAAACTGCATGGCTCGGCACTTGAGGACCGTGATTTGAATAACCCTGATCTATAGCGAGACACTTATCGTATAAAAAAGAAGAAGAAATAAATTTTCCAAATTAAGGTCTCATAAAAAGGGCCTGAACCAAAAACTCAGGTTTTTAAAAACTACCTGAACGGAGGGGGGGGGGGGGGGGTTCATATGCTCATCAATGGCTGTCCCACTGCCGCTCAGGCCCATTGACTGCTCCCTCTAACTGGAAGTGTATTTTTTAAAGTCAACAAAATTTCTTACCTTTTCTAAATTTTACGACTGAAAAATTACAGGAAGTAAGGCAACAGTATATCACCGCACTGAGACACTGACCTCTAGTGGGTGTTTAAATTATTTCAGGAGCAGCCAGATAGAAATAGGAATCTCACACATTTTACTATACTGGTTGAAGGCAGAGTTTATATGACGTCCACGCTTATTTAAAAGTAAATTTAAACACATATTTTTATTAAATATTTTGAACTTACATATGGTGAAAATCAGAATCAGCTTTATTGGAAAAATTTCTCCAGTTTTTCATCGCTCTCGGTACACTTAAGAGGACAGACATACAAAAATGGGACTACAAAAACAATTAGATACAGTTTGTACAGAAGAAATTTAAGCCAGAGGGCCTTAGTGCAAAAGTGCATAGTGCAAAATAGTGGTTACTATGTATACATGACGTACAGTGGGTACTTGGTGATAGCAGATTATTGCACAAGTATTGTCCTTGACACTTAAGTGTTCATCAGAGTGAGGGCCTGGGGAAAGTAAGGCTTCATATTTCTGGTTGTTATGGCATATAGTGCCTTTGAACAGGCTGTAACCAGGGTGTGAGGGGTCTGCAGTGACTCTGTCTGCCCGTTTTTTGTCCCTGGCCATGTATATGTCCTGAATGGAGGGCAGGTCTGCACCAATGATTTTTTCTACAGTCCTGACTGTCCGTTGTAGTTTGTGGCCAAACCAAACCAGACAGTGATGGACGTGCAGAGAACAGCCTGGATTATTGTGGAGTAGAACTGAAACAGCAGCTCCTGAGGCAGGTCGAGCTTCCTGAGCTGGTGTAGGAGATACATCCTCTGCTGGGACTTTCTGACATGATAGGAGATACATCCTCTGCTGGGCCTTTTTAGCAGTGCATGATGTATATCCTCTGCTGGGCCTTTCTGACTGTGTTGGACGTACATCCTCTGCTGGGCCTTTCTTAATGTGCAGGGCGTACATCTTCTGCTGGGCCTTTCTGGCTGTGCAGGACGTACATCCTCTGCTGGGCCTTTCTGACATTGCAGGGGACGTACATCCTCTGCTGGGCCTTTCTGACTGTGCAGGACATACATTCTCTGCTGGGCCTTTCTGACAGTGCAGGGGATACATCCTCTGCTGGGCCTTTTTGGTAGTGCAGAACGTACATCCTCTGCTGGGCCTTTCTGACAGTGCAGGAGAAACATCCTCTGCTGGGCCTTTCTGACAGTGCAGGAGAAACATCCTCTGCTGGGCCTTTCTGACAGTGCAGGAGATACATCCTCTGCTGGGCCTTTCTGGCTAAATGATTTTATGACACAATAAATTAACTAGTAATTATTTTAAACTTTTTTTACTGGCCATTCCAATGCACTATTAGGCCAGATCCCTTTTTCGGATTAGAGTTCCACAGCTCTCCCTAAGTAACCAAACTTACTCAGAGGGATTTAATATAATTATATCTGTAACCTTTGTCTGTAACTCTCTATGGAATGTCAAATATGTAATCCTGCGAATTTCTCCAGGTTCGTTCCCTGTGCTGCCTTGCATAAACTCCAGCTCTCCCATGACCATGACCCAGATAAAGGGTTAGATAAATGGATCACAGACGAGGTGAGAGAACGAGGTGAGAGAACGAGGGTTAGTGTGTCTTTCAGTGAGTCTTTCAGTGAGTCTTTGATTAGAACTACAATTAATATTAGATTTAATTCCTTTATTGTCATTATACAGAGTACAACAACAGTCCAAACACTGCATTCACACACAATGAGTAATTAAAAATGTAAATTAAGGTGTGCTGAGTAGAAGAAGAAAAATTGACATATGAACAACTTGGACATAAGACACCATACAGGACATCACATAATTACATCATAATACACAGGCATAACTAGAGTGCAGTGTAGAAGAAAAATTGACATATGTACAATTTTAAACGTAAGACACTGCACGTGGTCGTTATTCAATATCATTTTAACGGTAGACGCAAGAGAACTAGGATGCAGGGAGTCCGCACGCTACGCTGCTGCGCAGCAGGAGTAGCGGCCAGAAGTCGTATTAGGCGGAACTGGCGCGCAGAAAAAAAAATTGATGTTACGGACAGGAAATGGGGGCATAATCATCACAATTTGGACTACCAGTCCTCTTTGTTCGTATGTATGAAAGTTCATAAGTAGAGGAGCATCTGTATAGAAATTTACTTAAAATGATAAACTACGCCTATAGATTTATATTATGCATTCAAACTGAAAATATTATTTCTGATACCGAATAATAGTAAAATAAGAAAAAATAAATAAACGAAAGCCCACAAGCCGGCAATTAGTAATACACCAACAGATGCAAAGCCCGATATAACAAGATTTTATCAACATGTAAGCTATCATTGGTTTGGGTTAAGAACTACAAATTTAGATAAAAGCAGAATACAGCAAACTTTCATGACACCGCCGCCCACCCGCTCCCCCGCCCCTGGTTTTTTCGCTTTCCGGGTTGGCGGAGTGTGAAGGAACACGTCCGACATCGCGGGTTACGGTGCGACGCAGGCACGCCTACGTTTGCATTCACTAATTTATCAAAGGCTTGCAATCTGTTAAAAAGTGTTATCCGTTTCGTTTCCTCATGCCCATTGCTGGTCTCATGCACCTTCCAGCAGCGATTTCACTGCAGCCTTGAGCAGCGGCTCACGCTGTTGAACGTCCTGCGCCCGCCCCGCTGGATGACAGTGAGGGGTGCGAGCCTGGCTCCTGGGTGGAGAGCGCAGGGCACTGCCAGCGAAGTGCGACCGCAGAGGAGCGGCTTCTTCTGCAGCATACAACAGTACTAAGGTATGGATCGAGTTATTCATAGTACTTCAAACTTAACGGTGCCAAAATATGAATCAACGCTTTACGTATCACATTTGTCACACCTTGGGCGTGCGATTCTTTATTAGGTGGATTGCAGTGACAGGTGATAGATGAATGTTTAAAAGTTGGTTGACATCCCTATGTAACATTTAAAATTTTAGCATATTTACATAGGCATAGGTTTTTTTTTATTTAGTCACGATACGAGGTGAACCGGATGCCCGGTTTAATTCAATTTTATCGACACTAAGTTATGTTTTGTCCTCGTCCCCTGACAAGTAAGGCAGAATTCTCAAAATCCACATTTACAGTAGAAGTACTCTATTAACGAAGTTTGTAAAGATTTTGATGTATATTAGTGCCATTTATGATGCACACTAAAGAAAATTATGTTAAATAGTAACACTCATTTTTTTCAGTTTATATAGTACATGTAAAAGTTATATTTGTGAAATAGTCAAGAATTTTAAAGTAAATATTATTATCTGAAGATAGAGAGGGAACATTTTAATCTACACCTATGTACTAATAATAAATTAGTAGAATATTCTGTGAAAGATGTCTTTACTTGCTCTTGTCTGATGTCGCACTTTGTCTGATGTATCAATGCTCTGCTATCAGAAGCAATGACTCTTGAACTGGGAAACTGCACAGCTAAAGATTTCCCCCTGATAAGGCTGACAAACACAGTATCTTTCACTGCTTTAGCTTAAACGTGGGACGTGTACTGGTCTGTACAGCCGGGTTCCCTAGTTCTGGTCCTGGAGGGCCGGAATCCAGCACAGATTGCAGTTTTCTTTGAAATCAGTGACACGTTCTCAGTCTGGTCGAGTGAAAAATGTTCCGTTCACCCCTTTGCTTCAGGATCTACCGTGTCAAACCTTTGAAGACGCCCTGTCCATAAGGTAGTTATAAAGGTCGCTCAAAATGTGCTTCATTTTTTTCTTCACAAAACAGATTACATCTATGAATTATATTCTATAGAATAGTATGTATATGTCGTGTACTTCGTAGTTATGACTTCTGCATTTTTAATTTAGGCTGAGCCCACCCGATCGAGTGGTCATGGCGAATGTCGGCATGCAGAGGAGCAGCCGCCTGCCGGGATCCCAGCAGCAGGTGACCCCCAGGCTGCTGACGGTGGTGCGCTGCCTGCCCGCCACCCTCAGGGACAGTGAGGTGCCCCACTTCTTCAGGGAGCGTCACGTCCTCACCGGCTACCGGCCGCTGCACCAGCACTGGCGCTACTATCTCCTGTCCCTCTTCCAGCGCCACAACGAGACGGTCAACGTGTGGACTCACCTGCTGGGGGCGCTGCTGGTCCTGGTGTGGTTCATGGAGTTGGCGGAGGTGGTGGACTTTGCCGGCGACGCCCATTCCTGGCCTCTTCTCATCCTCCTCTTGTCCTCTTTCTGCTATATGAGCTTTAGCGCGGTGGCCCACCTCCTGGCTCCCCGCTCCGAGCTCACTCACTACGGCCTCTTCTTCCTAGACTACGTGGGCGTGGCTCTTTACCAGTACGGCAGTGCCGCGGTGCACTTCCACTACGCGGTGCCGGACGGTTGGCCCCACTGGCTGCTTGGCCCGTTCATGCCGGTGGCGGCTTTGCTCTGCTGCCTCTCCTGCTTCGGCTGCTGCTTTGGAAAGTACCGCAGTCATAGCTCTTCAAGTTCCATACGCAAGCTGGGCCAGGTGCTGCCGTCTGCCCTGGCCTACGCCTGGGACACCAGCCCGGTGTTCTGGCGCCTGTGGGGTTGCCTGCCGGCGTGTGAGCAGGACCCCGCCGCCCTCTTCCATGCTGGCCAGGTGGGCTTCTTCCTGGCCAGCGCCCTCTTCTTCACCCTGCTGCTGCCTGAGCGCTGGCTGGCCGGACGCTGTGACTTCCTGGGACAGGGCCACCAGCTCTTCCACACTCTGCTGGTCCTCTGCACCCTGTGCCAGGTGCACGCCTCGCACCTGGACTACCGGGGCCGCCGCATGCTGTACCGTCGTCTCCATGGGGACGGGGCGCCCGCCTCTCTCGTCTGCCTGTTCGCGGCTGTGGCGCTCGTTTGCACGTCCATCGCCCTCGGCATGACCGGCAAGGTGAGCCACTTGCTGAGGAGCAGAGATGGCAAGCATGAGTAGCGGGGGTGTGACCCGATTGAGCCCCCTAAAGCCCCATGAACTTTCACTGGACTTTTTACACTATCCCTCAGTGTAAAAAAACCTCCTTCGGTTATAGCTCTTTTCTGTGGATGTGTTTGTCCTCTGTTAGCTTAAATCAATCCGTATGAGCAGATGGGCTGCTTGTGTGCCTTGTGTCATGCCATGTAGATCGTTTTTAGGTGTTGAAGCTCGAGTGCTTGCTATAGGCTGTCGAGGTTGCATGCGGTACCACGAACCAAAACTGAGATTGAATCAGCAAAACATAATGTTTTTAGAAGCTCACATTATCTGAGTAAAATCTATGGGGGCTGAATGCTCATTGAGCCTGGATGTGCCACTAGTCAGCTGAATGTAAACAGCCACATCCTGTGATAACATCACTCAGCTTTAACCCCTTCCTTCCCAGAATGTGTTTAATCAGCCATTTTGCTTTTCACAGATGTCACACCTTAATGCACCTGTTTTCCCAGCCGCGTTTGGTAAAAAGGTGTCTGAAAAGGCCCTTTAATTGACAACCTTGACCATTAACAAGCCCCCTTTCCACCGTAGGGCCTCTTTCCCTGTTCATTTGCCTCTTTCACTAGGCACTGTTATCTGTTGGTCATAAAGTTCATCTCACACACTGACATTTTGGAAGGTACAAGAGTGATAAACAAATATTGTGTGAACTCTCTGTCTGTTTCTTATCAAGGGAGAGTTGAGCTGTCTGTCTCTATTCAACCTTTGCTGTGTGCCCACTTGGACTGGTAATAGAGGCTTTGACAGTGATCTTCCAAACTCTTTGTTTAGTATGGCAGTTAATTGTGGTCTCTAAACATTGTGTCTCCCTAATGGGTTTCTTATTGGATATTTATGTATTGAATGGATTTTTTATTCCCAGCCTGGCAGCAGTCACACAGAGCAGGACAACGAGGCACAAAGTCTCAAAATTGTTTATCAGTGTTTTTTGAGACTATACCTTTTTCTGTATAAATCATTTATATAATATGCTTTATCCTGGGAATTGTGATGTAAAGATTTTCTTCCAGTGTTTATATTGTCATGCATTTTCAACATTTATATTGAGTTTTCCATCCTTAATACAGAAACAAACAAAATTAACATAAACTGCAGGCAAACATGAACACTTTTCTCCCAGGCTTGTGTTACGTCAGTGGTTTTTTCACTCTTATTGTATTCTTACGTCTCTGTGTATAAACCAAAAAGAAAAAGTTTAGGAGCCGGTGGGATTGGTTTAGATATTATTTTTCCTATCACAGGCTATACATCCTCTTAAAATTTTCTAATTCTTCTGAACTCCCAGACACAGTAGAACAGAGTTCCTTTCACTTCATTACACATAAGACAAAAATCTAGAATAATTTTATTACATTTCTCCGGTATGACCTATGTTTGCATTAGCCAATTGTATTGCAGTAATACAACCTTAGCACAGGCTATTTTCTTCTGTAATTTCAGACTTTAAATCTTCTCTCTATACCGCCAGTTTATACTGTGAATTTTCCACTGATAGAAATATTAATGAATTATAATGGTCTTATATAATTAATTTCCTTAAATGAACTAAACTTGTGTTTCTGAAGGTTTCCTTAGGATGTGCTTCTGTTTCTTGTATATATTTGTATATCGAAGATGCTTATTAAAAAGTTCATGTTTGCTTCTCAGCTCTTCACATGATATTATCTTCTCTAAATCAGCGTGATATAAATCTGTAACATATTTTATACCTTTGGAGGCCCAAACCTTGAAAACAGGATCTGCTCTTCCAGGTGTAAACTGCTGGTTGCCCCATATTGGACTAAACTGAGACAGGAGTGGTTCCTCTTAAATATTTCTGAACATCATACAAAATTGTTATCATGCGCTCAACATTTGGTGTGTCCGAATATATAGGAAAAGGAAAATTCAGATGCTGAGTTTCCATATACCTCCAATGTGGGCGATCTCTCCCAGAGAAACAGAACATGATGGACCTCAGCTGTCTTCGGTTAGTCCACTGTTATTCCATAAATCTGTGGATGTGCTCATATCGTGATGGCAAAGTGTTCAATTGCTAGAGCATACAGTAATGAGACTTTCTCTCCATCTAACGATAAAAGTGCTGTATCAGGCCTTTCTTTAAATGTATATATTATACTCAGTACCCTTCTTATATTATAATAAAACGTTGTCTTATTATAAATACATTCTTTATTTGTACACAATCTTTATTTGTAATATCTGGCAAAAATTGCAGCTGCTTTGCTAAAATTATACATTTTTAAAAATAAATTATAGGGCTCAAATTTTCTCACTAATCAGACAGTTTTTCAGGTTTTATGGCAACAGCATCACTCATTGACGAGGGTAAAACGTTCATTTTGAAAAGCCTCTAAAACATCTCCAAACACAGAGTTAGTGGTTTGGTTTTATATTTTTTTATATATCAATTGGTAGCCCATACAGGCGTCAGAAGTGGAGCCACAGCACGGGTCTCCATAGCAACAAATTTGGTAACTTTCACCTGTATTCCCAGTTTCCGTCTGTTTGCCAGCTTCCCAGTTTCCTATTTTACGCACGAAGGTCAACCTGCAAAAGACGTTAGCAATTCCCAGAAGTAAAACTCCATTTACCCAAACTGTAATAACAGAAACAAACATGTTAAATGACTTGTAGCAGCATGTAGTAAGAAGTAAAATTAGGCTTTAAACAATGTAACCCCTTTTTACCAACTAAGGCTGCTGTAAAATACAGTAGTGCTGAGCAGACCCAGCCATCCTGAGAGTGGCGGATGACGAGGAGACTTGGCTGCGGGGAAGGAACAGGCTGCCTTATTCAGTCTTTACCGGGACTAATGCAAGCGCCTAAGAAGCAAACACAGGGAGGTCAGACAGGGAACAGTACAGCTCACACGTGGTGGATAATTGATAAAATGCCGAAGACACGTGAGAATCAAACAGGGTTTATGCAAGACAGGGGCACACACACAAGAATAGGAAATACAACAAGTTTTAACAAGGGTATTTACAATTATTTCGGGGCGTGCTGGGACAAACCCTGCCAATGCTCCCGTACCATAGGGAAAATTCACCTACGGGTTCACAAGGAACACTCGTGCAGTAACAGACATAAACAGCAACACCTTTGGTATAAACATACCCATGTAACACGGGAATTATTCTGAGCACCATCGCATAAAAATATCACATGGATATGCAGGTTACACTGAATCTCACACCTTTCAAAGCAGCCTACATGGCCACATGTTCATTGCGTTTACCGCACGTAGCAATGACATCATCAGCACTTCTCAAACACACAAACACCTACGTCTCACTGCTACCAGAAGCTTTGGCTTTACTGCTGATATGCATAATAAACAATGAGTAAGTCACCTGGTTACATGGCTGATTTTTGCATGTGAATTCGGACCATCGAATTTCCGATGCATATTTCCAATGCATAAACATTCGATGTTAGAATTTCAGTGGCATATTGTGATGACACGTACAGATTTACTTACATATGTGTCCTCATCTGACACAATACTTTACATTATCTAATTGAATTATTTTGCTAATCTGTAAGGTGTACCAAAATGACATGATTTTGTTTGAGTTAGCGGGGGAATGAGTCTTGTTTACAATATGTTGTTAGGAACGAGTGAAGGCTGGCTCTTGCTTTGAGTAACCGGAAGTATAAAACCGGACTTCGGAAGTAGTGGTGTGTCATGGCAGCCTACGTACGCTCCTACAGAAACCTGTGGATAGAAGCGCTCGGAGTCTCCATAACGCCCCTGGCATTAACATAGCGGCTCCATACTGCTGGCAAAGTGCTTGGCGTCTCCATAACGCTTAGGCCAACCTGGTCCTAGGTCCCGAGGCAGCCCTCATTATCAGCTGAGGTGCAAGACAGGGGCTGGCTGAGTTTACATTTCCTGGAGAGGGAGACGGGTACATGATGCCATCCATGCCATCCACCTAGGCTCCCGTTTGGCTGAATAGAGAAGCCGTGGTGCCCTCTAGCGCCAGCACTGTAGTGCCGTTGGCACCCAGCTTCCCAGTGTCTGGATGCCCTCCATTTTCCATTTTCATCAGTCCCTGTCCGAGTGCCAGGTCTTTTCTTTATTTTTGCCTGGTCTATGTCCCCAGTGGTTCTCTTTTATGTTCCCACTCCTGTCTCTTTTGTCATTCTACTTGTCTGCCCAGTCGTGGTGTGGCCTGTTCTCTTTGTCTTTGCTCCCAGGTCCCAGTTAATGTGTAATGTTTGTCCCTGTTTTTTTGTCTGTGTGGTTCAGTGCATTTATCTCTCTTGTTACTCCCTGGTACAACCCCTGCCTGTTCCGTGCCTCTTATCATGCCGTTTCTCCTGTCCAATGGTTCTGTCCTCCTGATCTTTTGTGGTGTCTGTTCCATGTGCTGTCCATCAGTCCTGTCTGGCGTCCTGTCTGTTTATTCCCTCCTCTGTTTATTCTTTGTCTTGGGCGGGGGGGGGGGGGGGGGGGGGGGGGCTGGCCGCCCCCCCCCCCCCCAGGGGGGGGGGGGGGGGGGTACTGTCACGTTCTGCCAACCACGGGGGGGGGGGGGTGGGTACTGTCACGTTCTGCCAACCACATATGCCTAATTTTCCTCTCTCCCCCATTACTTGGCCCAAATGGGCCACACCTGAGGCTTTTTGCCCCTCATTAGTCCATGTATTTAAGTGCCAATTTATGTCTTTGTCCCCGGTTTGGTCATTGATGTCGAACCCGCATGTTGCCTGTGCCCTTCCTTGCTTCACCCGACGTGTTTTTTAATCCGTCATGATATTGTTTATTTAGAATTGCTGTTGAGTTCAATAAATCCCCCCTTTAATTATATCAAAAAACCCTTCACCCAAGTCCTTCTTCGTTTAGTTACACTTAGTGGCTATAAAACGCCCACATTTAGCTGATAGAAATCAATTTTGTTCTTAGGAACAAAAGTAGTTAGCCTGATTTATCTCTAATGCAGTCAGTGAAGCCTTATATTATGAACCCCAAGATGCCTGACCATGCCTGTTGAAATTAACATGAATACCACTAGCTGGCTAGCAAGTAAATTCACAAGTTCTAGAGTACAGTACTGCTGTTTGCTACTTGCTCTATTTTTCTGTCCTTTAATGACACTCCGTCTGCAGTATATCTTACAACATATTTTACCTTAAAGCACTGAGCAGCAAAGCAGCTTCTTTCTCTGGATTACTGATCATGAGATAAAAATGTTCACAATGAGCAAACTGGGCCCAGGATTTGTCACGTGATTTACTTCCATCTATCCAAAGATGGTAATAGGCTATATTTAAATACCTGTATAGCTGGTGGTGAAGGTTCTTAAAATGACAGAAAATAAATAAATTAAATTCTATATTTATTTTATTAGGTATTTTAAATACATGATACAATCACTCAAAGTATTTTGTTACAAATTATTATTTTTTTTTCCTGTACAGCAAGATACAGATTATAAAATACTTAAAAGTAATTAAATACAGTTCTGGTCAGAATTATTGGCACCAATTAATTGCAAGTACACAATGTAGAATATATTCAGAAATTAATGCAAAAGAATTCATTTTGTATAATCAGAATATCTCTGGCTCATTTTCTTCTGAGAATCAACAGGTCTTTGTGTTGTGGGTTTAAGGTTGTTTTTCTTTAGAATTTTTACTGCAGCTGTCCTTTTTTGTCAAATCTGGAGAATATAAAATTCCCAAACCCATGCAGTCCTGCCTTGGTTTTCACTTAGGTAAACAGAATGCTAGAGTCACTCCAGGAATGGTTACACCTGGTTCTATATAGTGAAATTATTGAGCCCCTCGGCTGAGAACCACCCTCTTGTCAGGATTTTGTCTGTTTCTGCTGCCCCCTAGTGGTGTTCTGGATCACTATTACCTGTCACTAGTCTCAACGATACATGGCTGCTACTAGCAATCAGCTTGTTTCATTAGCACTCACTGTTATGGCTGTTAGATTCCAAAAAAATTAATTACATCCTATTCTTAATACATAGGCTTTGACATGGTGTTGGCCCACCCTTTGCAGCTCTAACAGCTTCAGCTCTTCTGGGAAGGCTGTCCACAAGGTTTATTAGGGTGTTTATGGGAATTTTTTTACCATTCTTCCAAGAGAGCATTTGTGAGGTCAGGCACTGATATTGGACGAGAAGATCTAATTCATCCTAAAGGTGTTCTATCGGGTTGAGGTCAGACTCACTCATCCATGTCCTTATGGACCTTGCTTTGTGCACTGGTGCACAGTCATATTGGAACAGGAAGGGTCCATCCCCAAACTGAAGTAATGTAGGCCACTGAGCAACACAGTATGTCCACTAACTGTACTGTGAACATGGATGTATACTAGCTTGCATATCCTCAGAATGTAAGTCTTTGTGTTGTGCAGAGTTGCGCTCGAAGGGAACCCTATAGACCTGTTTCATCTGCATTGGAAAACTCGGTTTATTGTGGCCAAGCTGACATCATCAATGCTCTCAAAATTGACATTATCGTCAATGACTGTCTCTGATCTCCCGGAGTCTGATGAGGTTGTTCTCATGAACCATATCCACAATGAGGGTTTCTTGTGGTTACCCTCCCACCTCTACGTGGCATTCTTTCAACTCTAAAGAAACATGTGTTGTCAATTGACGTGTTGCACAATAACAACTGATTTGAAACCAATAGACTACTTTCACAGGCTTGTAAACTGTATTGTGACAAAGAAAGCAATAGAGTACAATACCTGTTGTGTTGTCTGAATGCCCTGATAATGGTGGCCACGGTAAACCTACTCAGGTTCAGACGGACTCTTAGTCCTGCTTCAACCATTATCATGCCATGGACAATGACATGGTCAATGACTGTTGCTTGCATCTGCGTCCGTAATGATGGTGTGAGGTTGTCTTACTCTCCCTCCTGGACCTTCTCCTCTCCCTTGTTGGTCTCCTCCTCTTCCTCGTTGGCCTGCTCTACTTCCTCCTCTGATTTGAACTCCTCTTCCTCGTTGGCCTGCTACTGCCTTCATCCATTGTGTTTGTTTGGAATCTTCAGCAAACTCTGCACTCTGAACTTGCTTTTATACATGTGGTCACAGCATTAGCAACAAGTGTCTTCAATTCTGAGTCGTTGTGTGTAATGAATGATGCCAGGTGTGTTCATTGTGTTCAAATATTGCTGACTGTGGCAAGCATTTTGCATCACATGAGCTTTCATTTGAGAATATGAGCAGAGTTCTTTTGCAACTTATGTTTTAGCGAGGAAAATGTGTTTAAATTTATGAGAACGAAAGATTGTGTTTTGTGAATTGTGTCTTCATGTGAAATGTGTTTATGATATTGGAAAATGATGGCTAGATTTACTAAATGTGTTCAGACAACTGGTCATTTTGTTTAGAGGATTGGCTTTTGTGTTTTAGCATTTGAGAAAAACTGTAATGAAAAATCTGAGGAACATAACTTTAATAGATGTAATATTCAGATATCAACATAATTCATATGTGTGGTAATAATCCAATTCGATGAGAACGTCAATGTGACAACACCACAGCAACCAATCAAGGTAGTCATCAACATGCAGCATTCACCAGAGGTAGAGATTTTAGGTCCCAAGAGTACAAATCCAGACTGAGATTTTGTTTCAAACAGCCTGTTGAGTACTCTGTGACTGTGACTCTTTATAGTAAACTGGTTGGTTGAAACAAAGTCTTGATCTGGATTTGTACTCTTGGGACCTGAAATCTCCACCTCTGGCATCCAAATTTATGCAATTTTATTTTTTGACAGGTATGTGGAAAACTCAAAACTGAATTTTTTTTGTGAACTGCTTTGGTGTTGACTCTTGATTCCTAGCTGCCTGGAATCAAGGAGCTGATTATTTTTGGAATCAATTCCCAGCCCTTCTCCACCAGATTACCTCTTCCACACTGTATTTACATCTCTGTATCCTAGCTCTCAATTGCTAGATATACGCCAAGCATATATTACGTTGTGCTCCTGTTCTTGTCTTGACACTTGCGTGTTTTGCTGTTTCTGGTTTTTGCCCTGCTTTCTGGATACCTTTGCCTCCTGGGTAATGCCTGTCTACTGACTTCACCTTTGGCTCTTTGGACTTAGTGCTTCAGCCCTATTTGAAGACTCTGGCGTTTTTAACCTTTAGCCTCTTCCTGGGTTTTGCTTTGCTTGCTCCTTCTGCTTTGTTGTCTGTCTTTCTTTTTTTGACCCCATGATAGCAGCTTCCCAGTGGTTTAAGAAATATTAGGGTCCTATAGCCAGTGCCATTGTATACTGAGTGTTGTGAGGGTTGTTGGATTGTAAAGTATTTATTAAGGTATAAATATTAAATGTTTTTGAACTTTCAACAACTTCGACTTGTTATACAGGACGTCTAATGAACTGTTTTTGATTAAACTATTTTGAGAATGAAACAAATCATGAAGCATAACACTTTAACCTCACCTAGTAGCCACTTTGGGATAAATAAACTACTGCTAGAATTGCAACTGTTGAGAACTGTTGGGTGTTCCTTTTGACCGATCTCCAATATGAGATTGGATGCACCAGGCTGACACAATGTTGATAATGAAAAGCACAAGAAAATCATACAAATGGTGCATACATTTCCATGTTTATTGACCTAAATATATATTTTTTCAATGCATCATTTTAAGAATGAAATTAAAAATCTATCATTACTTTTCCAGCAGATATTTTCCCAACACAAAACTGCTCATAGTTGTTTAAAAACGGAAACAGAGAATTAACGTGTTTGATTATTTTAAAAGAAAGTGAATTTGGACCAATACAAAGGTCCACAGATAACCACAGGGGTTAGATTACAATTTACATTCTTAAAAGAATAGATGAAAAGAATAAATTAATGCAAAATAGAAAAGAAGAGAACATCAATGGTATTCCGGTGAATGTGGATGACTGGGTAGTAGACGGACTTGCTCTGCCAGTAACAGTTGCTATTCCAGCAACAGTTGTTGTGCCAGCCCCGACCCTGAAGGATCTAGATTCAATGCTCACTTCATTCAGAGTAAAGTGCATTTTCAGGCCGATGCCTAAAGACATGAAAATGCAAGCGTTTGTGATTGTCCTCCACCAGACTGTCAGAATACATGCAATACAATACTTTATTGGGCAGTATAGTCTAAAAATATGTATAAATACACATAATAAGGGTGGGACAGCGAAAAGAGGACACGTACCCTCAGCACTGATGGAAAGGTCAGTGTAGTTAGCCCAGCAGCCATCAAAGGGGATGGTTGTATTCCCCTTAAGTCCCTCTATGTCGCTGCCACTGGAGTTTTTCAGTGCCGCTGTAAGCATGAGCGATGTGATGCCCAAAGACACACAGTTTCCCTGCAGGGGAACCACAGATAGTGTTGGCCGACAGACTGCTGAGGAAAACTAAATTCTAAATTACTGCACCATTCACTTCCCCCACCTGCCAGATTGATTCTGCTTGTGGAGAGCTCTTTAAATGGATCGTACTTTAATGGAAACCCTTAGTTTATTTCTTAATTTTTATATGGCCTTTGCTTTAATTCTGCCCATTACTTCTGTATTTTTCACTTCTGTAATGTTCTTTTGGTAGGGGTGGGTGAAGGACAGACAAAAATCTAAGAAATAAATTATTTTTTGGTTCTTGAAACAGTAGAATTTTCATGGTAAATTGATGTTTAAAATGGTCTAAGGGTTCTCTGTAAACATTCTGACTCGTGCTTACTTGGGGCAGGCTAATATGTCTTATTTGCAGTGAAGTCTGCTCACCTGTACATCAACGGCCATGATGGAGGGCTGCTGAAGAAGGGGGCCACTAAACTCCCCAGCCACAGGCTGCACCATCACCTTTAGTGAGTCCACTCTGGTCACAAAGAACGCAGTGGGCGCCTCCCTGGAGACTTGCTGAGTGGCCATCTAACAAACAGGAATCCAGTGACAATCCTTTATCTATCTTTTCAGCTGGACACAGTGTTGGAAGTTGAAAGCTTCCCCTACTTCTATAGGCGTTTTGAGAAATGACCAATACAGACCATAGCACTTATTAACTTTCTAAAATTATATTAGAAAAAAATATTTAAAGTATAAAAACCAAAAATTTAATGGAGCAAACAGTGGAATTCAAGTTTTGTGTTCAAAGAAGGCATTTTCTGTTATACTTGATGCAGGTTTGTGTGAGTTGTGTGTTTTTAATAAGATAGTAATATAGATAGAATTAGTTGATATATAGATTATAGAACTCTTTCAAAGTATAGCTGCTGCTAAGTGGATGCTGCTTGTTTATTGCTCATTCGCTCTATAAACATAAAAACTCCTATGTCATCAAATTACAGAAAAAGGGGAATCTTTCCCCATCAGCCATCTTACCTCAGCCCAAGTTGGGTCAGAAGATGGAGGATTTGGAGGAATGACCCCAAGAGCCGAAACGTTGAACCCAATTAATTTGCTTAGATTGCCAGAAACAGAGGCTTGGCCCAAATTATTAGCAATGTTCATCAAGTCCTTGAAGGCTTGCCCATCTGTGAGCACATAATTCAGCTGTCATTAAAGATTCTCATATTCTCAGTGAAGCCACAAAAATTTTAAATGTTTAGTACAAATACTATACATTACATTCATTTATAATTCTTGTTAACTAAAATTAAGTGAGGAAGATCCAGTCCGTCACAAAACAAAGTGTACTGTTAATTTAAAAACAGAGGTGGAAATTTCAGGTCCAGAAAGTACAAATCCAGACCGTGATTTAGTTTCAACCAACCAGTTGAGCATTAAGAGTCACAGTTACAGAGTACTCCACTGGTTGGTTGAAACAAAACCCCTGTTTAAAAAGCTTATACATTCAGCCCTCCAAATCCACAGGGCTTGATTCCGGGACGTCCTGCAGATCTCCAGATGCTTAAGTCCCTTATATAAAAAAGTACAGTATTTGCTTATAACCTATGCACATCCTCGCATATACAATAAATCTTCTCTAGATTACGTATAATACCTAATATACTGCAAATAACAAGAGAAAATACAGGATCCACATAAATGATAAGGTAAAATAATGTTTTTTCTGTCTTCACTCTAAAAACTCAGGATTATATACTGATTTATAACCAGCCTCTTTCATTATTAGCACAATAAAGCAGTTTGGGTAAACAACAAAGGACCAGCTCTCTGGCTTTCAGTCTCACCAGAACCACAAACCAGAACGATAGCAGCAGAAAAACATGAATGAAGCCACGTTTCACTTTTTAGTCACCCCACCATCGGATTAAATATTATGATATTGCTCAGAACACAACAAATTCAGGTTTAGTTTTTGTAACTTTCAGATTTTTTTTTTTAATATTTTCAATCCACGGTTGTTTGAATCTGCAGGTGCGTAACTGCAGATACAGAATGCAAACTGTTGAAAGAAGCTAAGTAGAATTTATTGGGCCAATAAAATAGTCATTTTTTAAAAAATTAGTTTCTTAGTATCTATTTCAGGTGAGGACACATCCAATGAGACAAAGTGGCAAAGCAAGCCCAATTACACATTATCTTGGCATTATTTGAAGGAGGAAACTGGGATTCTTTCCTGCACAAGGTGTACAAGGGCCTTTAAAAAAGACTGAAAAACCAATTCAGCAAAAATGAAGGGCTTAAATGGTATTTAACTTCTAAAATATGATTACCAGCTATTTAACCTGTATAACATATGAGTACAGTACTGTATATAACAACTTACTTTATTGTCCTGACTGATTCTGATGGAAACAAACATCAGTGCAATATTGCTAGTACCATTCAAATGAAATTAATGAAACACAACAAGTTGTAGAATTCAATCCTACAGACTGGTGCCTTCTTCATTTTGATGGAGAAGGTGTATAAAAACAAAAGCTCTACATATTGTACGCTATTGTACAGATCATTTTTTGGGGAAACTACAATCTTTGTGCAGCTTACAATTCAACTATTATCACTGCTTTGAGAAATAGGGTTACCACTTCTCTGGAGCAACAGATTTTCCTCAAGAATAACAAGAAGTAAACAGACTAATCGAGATGCTCTTCTCTCCCTGACAATTATATACACACTTCAGTTCTGAGCAACAGTTTTGTTGACAAAGACTTTGAATATCAGTCTTTTGTGAATCCAGTTACATCACTGTTTTTTTGTCTGCCTTTCATTTTTATTCTTTTTGCTCCTTGTTTTTCTACCTGCCATCCAGGTTAAAACATAAAACCGATGGCATTTGTTTGACAGTTTCTCACATACTGTACTGATTCCCACATACACATTTGAAAATAGTACAGAGTAATGAAAATTAAGAAACTATAATAACCCTTGTTACTTTTATCCATAAATATCTGGGATTGTAGCAATTGTGTAGAATCACTACTCTCACCATTGGTTGTGTTGGTGGATTCTTGTGCAGGAGGTTGGCTGATCACCACCTCCACAGTTAAACCAGTAGCCCGTCGTCTTCGCTGCTGGCCTCCACGTACTACCTTGGTGATCCGAATCATATTAGGAGGGATCTTTAGGAACAGGGCCAGGTTCTTCACCAGATTGTCACCAAAGAACTCCTCCTCTGTCATGGCAGGTAGCTGAAAGGAAATGAAGAGCAGCGGCGAGGTACGAATCTCCACAGGGGTGGAGCCTCTCACCAGGATGTTCAACATTTTGTAAGTACTCTCGAAGAAGTTTGACCCAGCAGCATCTGATTCTAGGTTTGGAACGAATTGTCCTGGAAGAAGTCAGAGAAGAAAGGCTTTTCAGCACATTATCCTTGTTTGGTTTCTTCCTAGTTGTCTCACTTCTACATTACAGGGATTCATCACAAACATTGCCTGGTAGTGCTTTTAAAAACCTTACCTTTGAAAGTTGGCTCCTTAAGGGTGAAGTCTGTTTTATCACTATTCCAGATTGCGTTGGTTGGAGCAACCAAACTTTTGTTAACATAGACATCTAAACGTTGAGGTTTGGAGTAAAAAATAGCCACCCGGACAGCCTGTGAAAAAAATTCACCATCCTGATCATCATTATTCTCAAGTCCTACAACAAAAAATTCTGTTAAATCTTTATTAAAACGAAAAAATATTAATATAATTGTATAATTTTCACACAGTAATATAGAAATTGAAGGACACAGGGGTGGATCTGAATCTGTGTCACACTGCTCTGCTGGTCAGGGTCTACATAGGGTCAGCTTGGCGTATTCAGGGCTTATTCTTGTTCTTTGAAGAAAGACTGTGGTGCCACATCACCTGCAGAACCCAGAAACCTCAGCTGCTGCAGCCAAAATGCAGGGAGCTGCCAACTTCAGTCAGCACCAAAATTTCAGCACCATTGTTTCGGACCAGCTGTCAAAAGTCACCATAACTCTAACCCTCTTGGTCTGGCTTCCCCTAATGACCCCAGCTGGCACACATCTAGCAAGGCGCCATCACGAGCTGAAAACCCAGTGTAGTATAGGCCGTTCTGATGGAACATGTCCAAGAAACAGCAACTGATGTCCTAGAGGACCACCCTCCTAGACGGCCATAGGACCATCCAAAATGTATTGACACAGGACAATTTTGTGGAGGCACCTTCTATACTTTTGAGGTTGTTTCTGCCTGAGAGGTTTGATACACAGAGGAATAGAACAATTTTAGTATTGAGCCAGTCCCCCTGGCAGGAACCTGCTGCTTGTGACAGAGTAGCGATCAGAAGCCAGTTAAATATTCTAGATGTCAGGAGACAAGAGAGCTCCTTGACTAATATCGGAATGTATGGCTCTCCCACCTGACTAGACATGTATCCTAGCATGACATCCGGCCTCCTCCCAGTATAATCATTCAGCAATGGCCCAGCTGAGTTCCTTACCACCAAACCCAAAGTGATGCCTAAGGCTTTCCAAAGCACAGTATTCAAGACTCCTGACTTCCAAAAAGAAAGCTGCCACCATCCAGGACACCCCGTGGACACTGTGGGTGCACAACTGTGTGCCTTCCTGGGGTTGGCTGGCTATAATAGCGGCTTTATTCCTTTATATTCCTCCACTGCTGCAGAGCTCCAGAAAAAGTCTGATGGGCCCGGGCAGCTGAGGGTGCCGTCCAGGAGCCCCTTATAACCCAGCTGTAGGGAACCCTGCTGCTGCACCCCAGCAGGAAACATCTCAGTAAAGAACCAGGCATGCTGGCCTAGCCATCATCTTATACACCTGTCACACACTAGTAACCCCAGCTGGTTCACGTCTGGGAAGGATCCCTCAGGAGCTAACAGCAAGACTCCGTGAGAAAGACTGTGATGACCAGCATCTGATTACTGCCTCCATTCTAGCTGTAGTTCTGCGGTGCCCATCAGATGGGCCCAAAGCCACACCCTGACTGAGATGAACAACTCTGCTGGACGTACCAGACCATGCAGCCCTTCCACATGTCCTCCACCCTTGTTCTCACTGTCCATAATACAAACCTGCATACTGGGAGCATTTTTTCTGAACTCATGTTTATCTGTACACTTCTCTTCCTATGCCTGCTACAGGTTACATGGAGTTTTTTTTGTGCCTGTGTTATTTATTCATTTATTTTGACCTGCGTATCTTTTCAATAGTGAGGTACATTATTGTGTCATACCTTGCCACAGTTATTGTAACATTCTTTTACCTTAAGTGAGAGGGACTTACCCTAGAGTTGTCGGCACTGAGCAACATCAGACGCAGTTTCTGAGGTGAAGTGCCCGTGAAGAACACATCAAAGGACTTGTTTGTGGCCACAATGCTGTGAAACAGAGAAACCCTCCTGCGGCATGCGTAGCCTGAACACCAGCCATGGTCCTGGGGGCCTGTCCCAATAAACACGTCAGTGGATGTTTCTAAAGTAACTTCACACTGGATGTTGTTTCTATGTTTCAGCATTTACATTTTAAAACAAATCAGATAACAGCATGAATAGTGATGCTATCGAAGTATTACAGTGTCTGTTTTCTAAATGCATATGAATTATTTTCTGATTGTTCTTTAGGACTAGATAGACTGTTTCTGTGTGGAAACACCGTACCGTTTAGCAGGTCCACGTAGCGATCCCCCAGCAAAGCTACTGGAGACAGCCGTCGGGTCTCTGTGTCTGTGTCAAGGCTCTCAATTGCCAGCATCTCATAATTCAGGCCAAAGCATTTGTAACTCTGCCATGCATTCATGTACGTGCAGCTAGAATCTCGGATGATTCCTGTAAAGATTTGTCAAAACAGACTGATCATTATTTTTATTTAGTGGTCAACTGTGAATAAATCATACACATATGACTGTGAAACAGTTGACAAAGTGATAATGGGAGACGAGGCACAGAAAGGAAAATGTGAGCCACTTGCCTTTATAGGGGGCAATTTGGTCCACTGGGATGCGACTCCCATTGAGGTAAGTGAGCATGACTTTGGGGAGTCGGTAATCACCCAGGCCCCGGCGCTTGTCTCCATTCCACTCAAACTCAGACTGTGGCACCACGTGCCCAACAGCTCCCAGAAAGGAGCCATCCAGGTCCTTGAGTAGAGCTTTCTTCTTGGCGTCACAGTCCATGTCCAGACACTTGGCAGGATTGATCATCCTGTGATGGAGAAAAAGGTTGGACTGCCCTGTGACGGTTTCAAGGTAGAGAATGATGATGAAATGTAAAGGAAAGAATCATATTCATTCCCAAGCAGTGACACAGCTGGCATCTTGTGACCTGTTCCTGACCTCACATCTGGCCTGTGGATGAACACCTTTGCATCCTCTGTGGTGTCCACTACGGTCACCTTCTCAACATGAAGTGGGTGCTGCAGATCTTCATTATTTGGGTTGGTCATGAAGATAACAGATGTTTGCTTAGAGCAAGTGCTTCCAAATCCCACAAACACCGTATCTGGAAACAGCAAATACACAATGTTCAGAATATTTAATACCGAAACTGGGCAAATCAGACCTCATGTTGAATAATACTAAAGTCATAAAGGAAACGAACCAGTAACTGTCATGAGCCCACTGATAGCGTTGTAGCTCGTGATTCCATGATGAGGTTCCTCAGGTGCATGATTGTGATCTGATTCAAAGGTTGGCCAGCAGATTCCACTCCTTCCACCTGCCATGTTCACAGCCCAAAGACTTATCAGCATTAGAGAAAAATAACATCAACAGGGATTATTAACATCAAGAAAATTTTTAATACCATTGTTTGGCCTGGGAGCTCTGTGTTCGGAGCTAAACTGGACATTAGTATCAGTGGATGGAAGAATCTCTGAGCAGTCCAGATTAGGGCTACTGCCAACAATCAACGCATTCTAAAGGGAAAAAAAAGGTGGATTATCGCCTTGTCATCTTGTGAGAGTCTGTTACATCATTGGAGCTCCCATTTGAGGAACAGAGAAAGTTCTGGTTTTGCTCACCTGAATAAGAACTTTTTTGTTGGAATACTCATGTGAGACAGATGGAGGTGAGTAGATGATGGACATAACTCCCATTCCATTGTCCACCAGTGTGACATTGGAGATCAGGACAGTCATGGAAGCCTGTCAAAGTTTAAAGATGCATGTAAGATTATTACACACACACACATATATATA
>JAABNY020000046.1:17818880-17829935 GCA_015164015.2 Brevimyrus niger
TTTAAAATATGGTTCAAATTTCAACCCTGACTCTGTATCCAGGATTGGCAGCAGCCATTGAGTGCTGGTAAAGTTCTCGTCTGGATTATGTATCATTTACAGGACAGAAGAGTTTCTTTGGTTGTCATCAGAGATGGAATATGTATGGTACATTTTTGAGTTGATTCATTTATCAAATGTTTTCAGTTGAAATATTCAGTGTTTACATGTATATTTACTTTAAATTACAGCCCCCCAAAATTCGAGTATTATGAATGTAATGGATTTTTATTCAATTAGTGTAATTAAACATTTTCTGGTGACCTTAAAAAAGAACAGTAGAGTACAAAGCTTAACACAAATAATAGAATATCCTCCTAAGAGAACAAAATAGTTAAAACAAAAGCAAAAACACAGTGAATGAAGAATATCTACTCTGTATAAAAAATTTACTATTCATACCTGAGGTCTGTCTTCCGGCACTCTCAAAAAATCTCCCATAATCTTTGATTTGAATAAGCCTCCTTTAGTCTGAACAAATGCTGTAACTTTGGGATTAACTCCCTTAACAGATGAACTGTTGATCTTTGGAGAAGCACAGAGTTGACATCAAGGAAACAAAGAAGTATGTGTTATTTAGTTATTAATGCACAATCAAATGTGTTATACAGTAAGGACACAAAGGAAAATCTAGGTTTTCCTGCGTAGAAGCAACCACTGACCAACCTGAATGAGTGGCTGGCTGCCCGTGTTGGACCTCCATTCCACCTGCCAGTCATAGCCACGGCAGTTTCCAGAATGAGTCACTTGCAGCTGTCCAGCCGCTGGTACCCCCTGCATTGCATACCTGAGGTCCTCTGCCGTCACGTTGACAGCCAGCCCTGGACAGAGGCTGCTCATTCATAATGTGCATTGCGCTACATTTAATATTACATGGGTTAAAACACTGATTATTATGTAATTCCTAATAATGGCAATTTCAGCCATTTTAGGCTGATTTAAGACTGTTTAGAGCATTGCAATCGACTTGCAAATTTCCTAATTTGCTGCATTCCACACTGCAGAGTGATAAACTTGTTTACCTTGCAAGCGATTGCCATTGATTTCCAAGTCAAAAGTTCCTGATAATGGAGGGCTGGCCCTTGAAAGTCTGGTCACAGTGACACTTGCATTTCCATCCTCAAATTTAGCCATATCTTCACTGTGATTGGTGACCTTTTTCAGAGCAGATGCTGAGCGTGAAGGGGCTGTAGTCTCACTAAGCTTAGTAGTGCCTTATCTGGCAAATATAACCAGTTAACGATTGCTACACACTGACATGTCTGTTTACTCACCTGGAGGAACTCAACAGCTAGAAGGGGAACGTTATAACCACAATTGATGGGAGCAGCTGTGATCTCATAGCTTGTATGTGAGGTTTGCATGCTCTGGAGTTTGCGCACTGATACCCGCTGGAGGAAAAGGCCCTGCTGAGCCAAAGCTGGAGGTCGTCGCATTGCTGTAACAGCTGCAGGGGACCCAGAAATATTGACAACAAAAGTCAATTTAGTGTTAGTTATTATAGTATTGATTTCCAAGTTTTGTGCAATAAGGCATAATTTTTACTTTCAATCAATATTTGACCTTCAGTGAGAAGTTAGTCTGAATTTAATGTCTGTTTGAACTATAATATATGAACTACAGACGCTCCTCTCCTTACAATCTTTCAATTTACGAACTTTCAGACATACAAACAATGAAGACTGTAAGTCTAAATTCGTTGGGCTTCCATTTCCTGTCTGCGACATAATTTTTTTTCTTTCTGCGCGGCAGTTCCACCTAGTAAGACTTCTGGCTGTTACTCCCGCCATGCGGCAGCGTAGCGCACGAACTCCCAGCATCCTAGTTCTTTGTACTTGTGTATATCCTCAAAATTATGTTGAATAATGACAAGTCAAGTTAGGAATGGCCCTTCGGAATCCAACTCTTTCGTAAGTAGAGGAGCACCTGTACTTCGCTGAGATAAAGGTAATGCTAGAAAAACACTTGTGTACCATTGCTATCTGACACTAGAGGCCTTTTCCCAATGTAAACAACATCCACATAGAAATTCTGATTGGCTCTTTCACTGAACAGACGTAGGCTATGAAGGTTGTAGTCGCTCCCTGGGTATGCCGTTTGCAGTGGACTCAGCAAGTCAACACAGATGTAATTCCATCTAAAATGACAGAAACTGGGTCCTTAATCAACGTTCAACTGAAGTATTTAAAAACCTTAAAATTAACATAATTATGACTAAATATGTGTTGTTTTATTTTAGATATAACTTACGTTTCCCCTCCTTGAATGTCTACTGGGAGCATATGTGTTAACTGATTTTGGGCTTCGCCGTTTACGAATGTAAACTCTACTCCAATCTCCCCTCTCAGCCATCCTTTGTAGGCAAAGCAGAGCTGTGAAAAAATCAGAAGAATGCGGTTGCATCATTTTTATATATGTTCTGCAGCAAGGAATTTCTAGCAAGTATCTTGTACAGGGGACTTCCACCCAAAAATTAAACATTTTCATCACCATAGAATGTTACGTAAAACCAAAGGTTTGTGCATTAAAGGTACATAAAAAACTGAGGATTTATCTGGAATAAATATTTTTAGGATGCACTGACAGCCCGGGATTGGTAAAGGTATAGGGTGAGTGATGTGGGTTTTATTTACTTTTCCTGGGGGTGAAAGTTTCTCACAAGATTTATGTAGATATGCAAGTGAGTAGAAAAGAATAACAAAAATAATAATGCAAAAAACTAACTTTATGCAACAAATATCTAAAACCATTAATCTACTCAATAATGTACAAGGTGAATTTGTATATACAAGACGACACAAATATGCAAGAAGAACCACGTATCAAAATACTAATAACTCTAGACATAGTTCATTGAGCAATTTGAGCCTATGATAAAGTCTTTGAACAACTAAAGAATTTCTGTCTTGATAAAACAGGAGCAGTAAGACTGATGGGAACTTTAATTCTGTAATACTGCAATTCCCCTATTGTCAAACAATTATCTTCATACTGTAAACCTTAAAAATGTATTATTAAAGCCACTCTCAGGTAGCAATACTGAACAAGCAGTGAATTTTGATCCAGTGACTCACCGTGCTGTACCTCTTGAGTGAAACAAATCCATAGCGGCTCCCCGTGTTCTTTGTATTGTAATACAAGAACAAGTAATCAGGGTTCATAAGGGAGTATTTGCCACAGAACGCCTCTGTATCAAAGACGCGTATCCCATTCACTGGATCAGGAACCTACAAGAAAACAGAATTACTATAGAAATTTTCAACTGCCTAAATCAGTTGTGTCCATTGGAGATGAACTGAGTGTATGGAAGCTCAGGTCCATTTTCTGCTTATCCTAAAGGTGTCCACCTCGTAGTCTTTGAAAAATGCCACTTCATTGTTCTCCACAGGCAAGATCTTTTTGGCACAATCTGGCATCAACATGGCCTCCACTGCTGACTGCACCTTCAGAGAAAGGACACACACGTCTCCTTCAAGACACTGAAAATGGGCACTGGCATTTAGTTTTGCTGGGGGAATGCAAAGCCACTACCTCTGATTCAGGTGCACTGATGGTAATTGGTCTGGATAAGATGCCGCCCCACTGCAGAGTGAAAGTCTCCAGGCTGGGCTTTCCTTTGGTGAGCTGGGTCACTGTAATGTTGATATCCAACTCAGGAGTTTCATAATTAAGGCTCTGGAAGGCACCTGTAAAAAATATCATTCCGGTTCATTGTGCCATTCTAATTACAGTTTTTGATGACAAACAGCATCAACTGGAAATTAAACTTGAATTTAACAAATGCAGTGAACACAAGTGACTTGTGGCACAGGTATATGGTTCACAAAATAAACTACAATATAAATTCAATTAAATAATTTTCTCATTAGTTTACCTTGCACACCCCGGTATAATTACCTCTTTTTGAGTTGAAAGTCACATGGTAAATACACCTTTCACTGTCGTCCACTTTTATCACCTGGACCATGTCTGGCTTTATTGACCACAGACTGTTCAGGGCATTCTGCACTTCTACTTCTGAGGCACTCACAGCAATAGGAGCTACAAAACATGCCATCAGTCTCTTTAGGTCAACTTTTTATTATAAAGGAGTTCATGTTTAACCAATAAGGGGGTAACGGAGTTCATATTTTATGTGTAATATTATTCTGCTTAACAGCTGGAAACTAATCTTAAAAACACTGACAGTTAAACATGCAACAAAGAGGAATATCAAATGATTCATTTAAATTACTTATTTGTTTACAAGTAAGAATACACTTTCACCTTGGGAGAGGATGGATTAAGGAAAGACTGTTCAGCACTGAGTTAACAGCAAAATATACCATTTCATTAAGAAGGCCTAATACCAAGAGAGAACTCTTGCCTGTTTTCTCAGAGTTGTAGATGAGTCTGTAGTAAGTGCTCTCACAGGTGTCCAGCTCAAAACATCTACTGCTGATATTCACACTCTGAACCTCACTGATTGGTTGTGCAGCGGTCCAATTTTCAAAGGTGAGCAGCTTCATTTAAAGATAAAACATAATAAAACAGGTCATATTGCAGGAATTGAAGGTGTGCGGCTTTGCAGGTTAGGACATAAGGACCTGTGTGATATCACTAAGATGACCCCCGACATGACTCAGAAAGAGGGGACACCCAAAAATGTTGAGCCTGGGGATGGCGGTTAGGGGGGAGAGAAAAAGGAGGACAAGGGGGCTAAAAGGAGGGCACCCCACTTCAGCAGGTACAGAGTACTGTCTATTTGTAGCCGTCAAGATTTCAAATGCATAAATATTCAATGTTAGAATTTCAGTGGCATACAAAATTCAAATTCTGATGACACAGATTTACTTCCATACTTTTATATGTATTTATTAATAATTTCACTGTGTCCATTCACCGCCAACTTTAAGCAAGACAGCCGGGCTACTAAACACGAAGTTTACACATACAAACAAATATAATTCCTGAAAAACCTTAAATATAATTCAAACATTGAAACAGATTACAGCCGGAAAACTGCACATAAAACTAATTTTACCATGGTGTTGGAACTTGAACCAACAGTGGTTACTAAAGCATGTGTTCCAAGGTATCAAATATTTATTTCCTTTGATAAATGACAAATTGATTTGTAACTATTACAAAATGATGTTTTCTTGTTTGTTTTTTTTCGAAAATCTATCCTCCAATATTGAAATAAACATACCATTGAAATTATAGACTTCTCATTTCTTTATAAATGGCTGAACTTAAGAATTCAATGGGGGTCAAATAATTATTTCCCTCATTGTAAATAAACTAGGAAGATTATCATGCTTTGTTAAACACAGACACTGAAGCAAACTTACCAGACAACGAGGTAGACCCATATTTATAGTGATAAAATGTAAATTAATAATTAGATAATGTGGTTCTTTGTCGATTTGACTTTTTTCCAATTCTACTGACTTCTATCAGATTGGAGAATATTGCATCAACGACAAGATCTGATCACAGATAGTGTTAAAGCAGTGCACACATTTAGCACATTGACACTGCGCAAGAGAAGCATAATGGGGACATTAGTCGCTTTTTGTTTGCTTCAGTGTCAACTCTGAGGCCGTAAAAATTAACAATATTGTCATAAATGGTAGCGACTGGCTCATACCCATTTTGCTTTCAGTGTCTTTGGGTCTCATCCAATGATATTTGTGCTACCATAATATAGTTTATTTTTATTTGCCTTTATATAACATTTATATAACATCTCACATCACCATATGCCATGCACTGAATATGACTGGTGACAATAAGGTCCTAATTGTCTTAACTTGCTTAGGGTTCTCTATTACCATGACTGACAATGCAGAGTTGCCAGCCACAGCTGACTGTGCAAAAAATTGCAACTCTCCTACAAACAGAGAATGCATGAAGCATTCAGAGATGATCATGAGGTTGGACAAAATTTCAAACTTTCTACATGCTTACTTGTCTTTCTTCCACAACGTCAGAGGTGGCTCGGATAACTTGGACTTCATTGATAGCTTCCGCTGTTTGCTGTGCTGTGAAAAGGCTCTTTTCCTTAAAGAGGCCAACATCCACTGAAGCAGCCCATGAATATTCCTGCAAAAGGACTTCTACATAGTACCTGTGTAAAGAGAAGCAATAATTTCATGGTTCTTGTTGCTTAGATGCATTGGGCTTTGTAGGAAACGGATATCACCACCGTCATCACTACCGATACAGGAAGACTCACGGTTTTCCAGCTTCTAGATGAATGCTGCCGGATTTCTGTGTGCTGTATGTGAAGAAGCTGACTGTTTGAAAATCTGTGTAGGCGATTTTCACCTGTACACATTTCAGACACCAGAGGAAGAAGAAAAGAACACTATTTAATATAAAGTTAGAACTTGATAGACCAGTCTGTGTGAAAATTAGACCATACCACTCTCCCAAAGCAAACCTTATCCTGAGGGTTCCCAGTATGGCTGAAGTAGAGAGCAGTGCGGTCATCTCCCTTGATGTAGAAGGTGTAGTTGTCTGTCTCAGTTGGAACAAAGAATCCACTCAGTCTTCCAACAAAGTAATCTAGTTCTTGTCGCCAGGTGTAGGATAGTGAGTCCGTCCAGTTTGTAGAGTATCCCGATTTATTCTCATTGTAGCTCAGTGCCTCCTCTAGCCTAGCTGGGTTGGTGTTGGTCCACATCTCCATCTTCACACCCCTACCACCTGCAGCATTTGCGTTTAAGTGCATGACAAAATTCTTGATGACTGCTACAATGTGAATTTATTTTTGTTGAAGTCAGAATCATAAAACACAGTATCAGTCCAAAAATGAATATTAAAATTGTGAAGTGGGTCTTTCGCCAAGAGGACGTTGTTTTTATGCACATTTCAAATGAAACTCAGACTGTTCAATATTGTTTTTTGTGAGGAGCAAGGCACATTTAGAATTTTTATATCATTATGTGTTTTAATTTAGTATTACAAATGATAGTAATTAATCACTACACAAAATTATGACGCAAATCTTTAGCTGATAAAAATAAAATTACACCCACCCACATATAGGTTAAGTAAATTGTAAGTAAAATGCTTTCAACATATTGATCCTATTTGCAAATTTTGAGCTGGAGAAGTGAAATGCAATAATTCATGAAAGCACTGATAGGCCTCACCTGGAAAGATTGTAATGTTCTGTTGCTGGAACTTGGGACTCTTGCATGTAATTCTATGGTCGAATAAGCTCTGAATGTCACATTTCATCCCTTCAAAATCAAAAAAGATCGCTATGTGAACTCATGTAACAAACATGCTGTAACACGTCCACTTTAAGCAATTCATATTCATAATGCCACCCTGTCAGTCAAAAAAGGGACACATGAATTTACTGTATTCATAGAAGGACTTCTTTCCAAACCCCCTTTTGAAGGGTTACAAGTCTAGTTTCCTATCCAAAGGTCTTTTCAATTTTTGAAATATATCATGTCTGTTTTAAACAGTGCTTTTGATCATCACATCTAGTGATAATTTCAATATTTTAATATATTAAGTTTATAATTTATAATCTCAATCATGCCAGTGCTGGAAAAATCCTACAGTGTAATACACTTTACAGAATGTATGTATGTCTATAATGTAGGTATATCTTGCTAGACAATCACATAATAAAAGTTTTATTAATAAAAGTATTAAATGTTTTTAATATTTTAACCACATTGGTTACATTTTCCTTGATGGGGCACAAATAATGTAGTATCATACTATTACTTATGTAATAATTAACCACAAACTAAATCTTAGTTATATACTGATCTATTGTTTGTCCATCTTAAATGAAATGCAATGCATTTCATAGCTCAAATAGTAACTAAATTCATTCAGCATTTTTTCATGATTTGTACTTCAGTAGTAACTTTAAGCAGCAGTAAATTTAAGCAATTTCCTCCGGGATCAATAAAGTTTTCTGATTCTAATTCTAATTACTAAGTATTTGGGCACCGTCACATAAAGTGTCACCAGGGAAATTATCCAGCAAAAATATTACCTCCTACAAGAACAGTGGCAGGATAATCTGTTTGGTCAAAAAAGTTTCCAGAAATAGTCAGAATAGTTCCACCTTCTAGACTTCCCACTGCTGGAGAAATCCCAGATACCTCTGAAATTAAAGCAATTAAACATGTAAAATAAACAGCAAATGCTTGCGTCTCATTGTTTGAATTCAAAAAATATGAATGAGTTGATATATATTCAGTTATTTACCCGCATACGTCTGGAACATGGCCAGCTTGTTCAATGATGAAACAGAATAAACTGCGCGATCACCTATACTCCTGTAACAGATCATGCATATGAATTCCAACACATGCAAAGATTAAAGCATAAGAATTAAAACAACACACAAAAGTTACAATAGACACACCTTCCATATTGACCACTAATAATGAAGGTAAGGTTGTGATGCCCTGAAAAAAAGAATATGAAGATTCTTAGCAATTCTTTGTCCACCAAACGAAGCACTAAATATCAGAAATGAAAATCCTTACCAACATATTTCCCAGTCATTTTGCAGGACATTCTTCCATAGATGTTCCAATTAATCCTGAGCTCAAACCTGAAGTAAAATTGAACAATTGTAGGATTTATAGTATAAAGCAGTACAGGATACAACCAGAAGTAAACAGAAGTTTGTTCAACTAGATAAGAGACTTACGGCAGATCCGAGTTGGCTTTCAGAAGCTCACAAGGTGTCCCTCCCATGTAAGACCTGGGATGCACATTAAGTTAACTGACAGGCATCCATTTAATTGTGCAAAAAAAAATAAACAGTTTGACATCTGTGGTATAAATATGTTTCTATTAACAGTTGTCTACAGGGGGATTTGTCAGTAATAAAGAGACGCCTTCATATTACCCTTTCCAGTCATATGCCATGTAGCTAAACCAGGCCTGGTAAAGGGCAGCCCATAGACATTAATTTGACAGCTGCCTATTTGTGCATTACCTCAAGAACCAGACATTCAGGCCATTTGAACTTCTGAGCCGATTCGTCCCATACATGTCTGTAAAGATGTTTCCTTCCATTGTAATCAGAGTCCCTGTTGATTTAAAGTATTGTCTATGATAAGATTACACAGGGGAAATGTTTCCCTTGTGTAACAAGTCAATTGTTTTATGGTTGAAAATCCACAAATGTAGCATATGTCAACATTTGTCAATCAAATTATGAAAATGATACAACAATTTAAACCTGGAGGAGCATACCTGGTAAACCAGAAATTGGCAGAAGGCTATTGACTGTAGGAGTGTTAGAGAGTCTAGTCTGTAATGAAATAATAGAAACAGTGACCTTCCAGTATTAAAACAGGTAATTGCATTTAACCTTGCTCATTTATAATACTCAACATTGCTATAACGTACTTTAAATACTTAATTGCTAACACATTACTTGATGAAGCAAAAATAATGTGGTATTAAGCTGTAACATGTATTAACCACAGACTAAGGAACATACTGATCTAATGTTTGGTCGTTATCAATAAATAATAACGCAACTTTTATCTTATGCAGTTTCTATGTTTGTCACTATATCTGTTAATTCTGTGAACCTTTGAAAACGACTGAAAGGCACAAGTCCTGAATAATACAATTGAAACACTGATGTCATGTTTCTCCATCATTCAGGAAACATAGCACAAATTTTACAGTATATCAAGTAGTTATTATATTTGGTCATGATTTGTACTTTACTAGTAACTGAAACACGTCTAAGTATTGGTGTCCCCTCAGTGTAACCATGCAGTTAATTTTGTTACTTTAAATACAAATGGAAAGTAAGTTTTGTTTCTGGGTCCTGTTTATTCCTACAACAATATATTTATAAGGCTTTTGGGATACTCAGCAGTGGTGGGCACATCTAATCAAAAATTAGGTTTTGATAGCCACTAATCCACTAACTACAAAGATAAATACAATATCCAATAAATACAAATATCTGTATATGAATTTAGCTTGTAAAATGAGTTTTTTTTGTCGGAGGAGTCATATTTCGTCACCGGTGTTCTATCGACCAATGCTGCTATCGAGCCTTTCTGCCTTTCCATCGTTTTGTGATTAGGGTTAGGGGTAAGGGTGAGGGTGTTTTGTGGGGTTAGGGCTATCAATTTGCACTACGGTAGCCTAACTCGACAAAGTAGCTCAACTCGTCAGAACACCGGAAAACTGAATAAAGCAAATTTTACCACGGTGCCAAAGTTAAGGTTTAAACCCAAACCCACTTTAATGTATGCCTCGCTGGTATATTGAAGGGCTGTCAAAATTAACACGTTAACGCGGATTAATTCATCACCATGATTAATTTGATCTCTATCAACCTATTTCGGGCAGTTTTGGTGCGTTCCATTTGCCCTGGGAACTCGTATTCCGAGTCGTATAGTGCTTTCGATTATTTCTTTCCACGTTTTGAAGCTGGAAGTGACGACATGCGCGCTCCCGTTTCTCGGAGATCCGAGAAATATCTCGGAGCAGGACAGAGGATCCCGAGTTCGGAATCCAAGATGACTGTGCCTTTTATCAACAGAAGGGAAAGTTGTCGTTTTAGTCTGTTCAAGCACTACTTCTCATTTGTGGCTCATTAAATCGGTGGGACACACTATACCGTCCAACTTATCTGTGGACGTGTTGCTACGGAGTAATGTGTTATCAACTGATATTGCTAACAATGGCAATTAACCGGGCTAGAATTGGATTTCATGATTACCCTGATTTTTTTTATCGGATTTGTGTTAGTTCGGGCTAATTGTAAGTGAACGAAGATAAAGACCATAGTCTGGCTAAACAAAAAATCTTGCTTTTTGATATGGTATTGCAATTATGTGGCAGATGGAATGCATCCAACTCCTCTTCAAGATGTTCAATAAACATATTAGGTGCATATAGGCTAGGGCTGCTCGATTATGGAAAAAATCATAATCAGGATTATTTTGGTCATGATTGAAATCACGATTATCTTACACGATTACTCATTGACTTTGGACATATGTTGCATTTATT
>JAABNY020000046.1:17830035-17845570 GCA_015164015.2 Brevimyrus niger
TATGTGTGTGTGTGTGTGTGTGTGTGTGTATGTGTGTGTGTGTGTGTTTCATTTGGAGTATTTTGATGTCCTAACACCACCAAAGTTGGTGGAAACTAATCTGCTAACGAAAAAGTTATCTTCGCCAATTAGTAGCGGATTAGCAGAACACTGCCCACCACTGGCACCCAGTAATTATGACATTATTATATTAATATTAGATGACGCTATTCTGGTAAGCTTAAGTGCCAAATGGCCCCAAAGATGTCTTCCAATTAAAAAGCATGAAGTGTATTGTAATTGTGGTCTTTGATATGCTGAGGGAAATTATCACTCACATGGAAGGAACACCAGTAATATCTGCTGTTCCCAGAGCAGATGTTTTCTTCAGGAACTGGCACGCCATCCACACTGACACGCACCTCATAATCATCCTCCGGCATTGCTCTGTGAATTAAGCGTTTCTCAATATGTTTATGATTAACATATTGTAGATTGAATGACTGAAAAAAATATCTAGCAGGAAGCCTTACCTGGTGTAGCAAAGTATTAGTCTGCTATGGCTGAATGCCTTTTGCACATCACAGGGAAAAGATCTTGTGCTGGACACCAGCTGGACATTGTTCCCAAGGTCATTACTGTCACTGCTGAGGCTGAATTGGGTTTCTTGGGCAAATCCTTAAAAATAAATCAGTTTGTTGCAAAAGATGGCCCAGCCATTCATCCATCCATAACTGCTAATTTACAGTGAACCTGTAGAAAAAAAAATCCCCTACCACCTCTTATACTGCCCACTAAGCCATAGTGCTGTTCATATGGAACAGATACCTTCTCCTTGAATCGTAAGGCTTGTTCCTCCATTTAGACTTCCTTCATTTGGCATCACTCTTCTGATTATTTGTGCATCTAGGAAAAGTAAATGAGAGACTCATACAACAGATAAAAAGGTAAGATGTACTGTAGGAGCCATTAAAAGGCTCCCTAGAGTACTAGAATATTGCAAAGAAGCTGAAGAATATAAATAATAGTGCAGTGGGTGACCTACCTGAGAAACTCCAAAGAGAAATAAGCACCGTGAGTTGTGTTAGTTTGAGCTGCTGCAGATGCCTCATCCTCTTGATGCTTTTAAGACGCAGCACAATGCAGCCGTCAGTCCATAAAGCATCGGGCTGCAGAAGGGAAGCAATAATTGAATACAATGTAGATCAAACTGCTGATTAAAAAAATAAAGCAGGTACATTTTACAGTACAGTCAAACGTCAAGAATAATTAAAGAAAACTGAAAAACGAATACAGTAATTAAACACTTCAGAAAGACACATTTACAATGAAATTCATAACATATTTCAGGTTCATTCAGGTGAATCAGATTGATATTCCCTATTACCATCATTTATGCTACAGTTGAAAATCATACCGTGTTGAATGATGCAGGTCAGATATTCTGGACTATGTCGGGGGCTTTTTGTATAAATACTGGGGTGAGTCCTGGATACCAGGCTGTGTACCTGCATTGTGGAGATCACACCTTTGGCATAGCAACGTTCTGCAGTCTTCACCCTGTAATTATCTGTCCCAAGATCCTATTATATTTTTTGTTAGGTAACTATTAATCTGGTTTCTATGATCAACATGTTACCTATTCACAGAGCAAGCGTTTCCCCTCAGTAGATATATAATTCCTGAAATACTGAACTGTTGTTTCCTGGTCCTCATTAGCACCAATTTAAATGTTAAGTTACACATTAACAATGGTAAGATTAACTGATTTGTGAATGTTCACAATGCATCTGCCCCGAGACACTGTCTGAGTCTGGGTTTGGCAGATGCCAGGAGAACGCTACGTGACTGACTGCATTGTGCCAAATGTAAAGATTGGTAGAGGAGGGATAATGGTATGGGGTTGTTTTTCAGGGTTTGGGCTAGGCAGGTGTTCCAGTACTTTTGTCCATATAGTGTATGTTGGAGCTCCTTCAGGACAGCTGGATGAGCATCCCAGGAGGCCACCTTATGGAAATTATGTTGAGGTGAAAGTAGGATCAGCCAGTCCCTGGTGCAATTGAGCTTAAGGGCTTTGCTCAAAGGCCTAATGGTGGGATCACTCTACTGGCCAAGGGATTTGAAACAGCAACTTTATGAGTCCTAACTCATCAAAATATTACTTTTAGTGTAATACTTTTATGGTCATTTTCAAATTATGGCATAATCAAAATAATAATAATAATAAAAATATATATATATATAATTTTACAGTTTTAATGTCTTTGTAGTTATTGTAAAACATATAGTACAAATAAACCTTTCTCTGGGTAGGTGTAGAGATATTTTAGGAGGCAGTGAGTGACTCAGTGGGTTAGGTCTCTGTGCCTGGAACTTGATCATCCATCTATTTTTTTGATCATTTAAGGCAGGGGTAGCCAATCTTATCTGCAAAGGGCCAGCAGGTTTTTGCTAAAACTCCCTAATTACATCACTAATTAGAGGACTGATTAACTGAACGAGTCCTCACACCTGGGTTTGAACAGCTGACTTACAGGTTATCCCAAAGTCCTGCATACACCGGCCCTTTGCGGATAAGATTGGCTACCCCTGATTTAAGGCATTGACATTTGAGCCTGACAATGACGTAAAATGGTTGCTGAAATTACATTCCACACCACCCCTTGGCGTGTGTTGGTGTCAGTTTCCAAATCTGAAAATCTGAAGGGTCCCAGTGTTTCTATAATGACTGCCTTCAGCCTACCAACATGTATGCCTGTTAGGTACCTGGACAACCAGCTGGAGTGCACTGTTAACACAGTGTGTAAAGAGTCTTTACTGCCCAAAGATGCTCACCTCCTTTGAAGTTTGCAGGAAAATCCTGGAAAAGGAGCAGTCAGGCTTCTGGATGTGTGCAAAGCCTAACATCACTATGTTTTGGTCCCATTTTGAAGTTATCATTGGCAACTTGATAGATTTACTAGGGGAGCTCAAAATGTGGTCTGGTTTCTGGTGAGAGAGAATTGTACATAGTGAATAACAAAGCCGAATGCTATCAAGTTCATGTTATCAATTATGTTAATTTTGTGCCAAAGGTATTAAACAAAATTCTGAAAACTGCATGCAAATTAATATCCGAATGAAAATATACACTGCAAATAATAATTGAATAATACATTTTTTTCTTTTTCTTCTGTTATTTTACCAACACTTATTTAAGTCCTATTACAGTTTAAGGCCCTTAGTACCAATACAATGCTGTCATCCCCCGTCTATTTACTTCAGACATTATACATATAATATAGTCGCTTATTAGTTATAACACTGGTCCTTCAGCGGTCCATTGAGGACTCCATTTCAGTTCAATTTATATAGAGCATTTTCCACAATATTACATTGTCCCTGGCCAAAGCCCCCAGAGAGCAAGCCAGAGGCGACAGTGGCATATAACAGGTGCCATTCTTATAGGGTCACTTTGTGTGCCTGTCGGAATTTTTGCCCAGAAAACACAATTGTGAGGTCAGGCACTGATGTTAAACATTGAAGGCCTGGCTTACAATCTCCATTCTATTTCATCCAAAAGGTATTTGATGAGGTTGAGGTCTGGGCTCTGTGTGGGCCAGTCAAGTTCTTCCACATCAGACTCACCCAACCATGTCTTTATGGACCTTGCTTTGTGTACTATGGCACAGTCGTACTGGAACAGAAAAGGATCGTCCCCAAACTGATCCCACAATTTTGGAAGCATAGGATAGTCCAAAATGTTTTGATATGCTGAAGCATTAAGAGTTTCCTTCACTGGAACTAAGGGGCCTAGTCCAACTCCTTTAAAACAACCCCATACTATTATCCCTCCTCCCCAAAAATTTCAGTTGGCATAATGCAGTCAGGTAAGTAACGTTCACCTGGTGTCGGCCAAACCCAGACTCACTTCTTAATGTGAAGCTTGCATGCAGTGGTTCAGCCATGGAAGCCCATTCCATGAAGCTCCCGGTGCACAGTTTTTGTGCTGGAGTTAATGCCAGAGGAAGTTTGGAACTCTGCAGTCAACGGAGCTTTGGCAACTTTTAATCACTATGTGCCTCAGCATTTGGGGAGTTGACTTTGTTACTTGATATGGTCGACCACTCTGTGTTTCTGTTCGTCCTGAACACTTCGACTTACATTTGACTGTGGAATATCTAGCAGGGAAGAAATTTCACAAGCTGACTTATTAAGATGGCATCCTTTGACAGTACCAGGCTTGAAATCAGAGCTCTTCAGAACGACCCATTTTTCGCAAATGTTTATAAACCTGACTGCAGGTACAGTGTTGGTGCTTGATTTTATAAACCTGAAGCGATGGATGTGAATAAAACACCATCATTCAATGATTGAGAGGTGTGTCCCAATCAGCGGCAACGTAGTAGTGGGGGGCCTTGTGGGGGGAGGGCCCTTAAGGAATCTGGAATTTTATTTTCCTTTAAATATTAATATTATTCAAAGATCACAATAAATGTTGCTAACTAATATAAATTTATTGTTTGTGGGAAAATTAATCGGTTGACGGATTGAATTGTGTCCTCGCTTACAGTGCCTGAGGACAAGCCCCCTTGCAATGGTTTAATCGTCACCGGGCTTTTTAAGTAGGCGCTTTTAACTTAGCGTTTAGTCTGCTGAAAAAGCTGAATCCGTACTGAAGGTGATGCTAAAGAAAGCTAAATCCGGTTTTCAAAAAAGAAAAGAGAGGCAGGAAAGAAACAACCAAACAAAAAAAAAAAAAAGAAATGAGGGAAAGCAACTGCTTATAAACTTTTTCCCCGAAAGGTGAGCCCAAATGTGAAAGCAAATAGCCTACATTTAATGGACTGTGATTATTAAACACTTCAGTACCACTGCGAAATTAAACATGGCTTAACACGATGTAGTTTAAATGTGTATTTTTTGTTTGCTTAGCCCCCTGGCGATGCCGCGTATCTTTCTCGCCTAATTCAGTTTATATCTCGCTGAAATGTTCATGCAAAAACGCTGGCTAAATCTGTAATCGGTCTTTTCAAAACGTCCATTGTCGGAGGTATTTAAAGTTTTGAAAATTAGGTTAAATCGGCAAAAAGTAAACCATGCCACCTTTCTTTGTTTTACCTACATGGGGGGTGTGTAGTACCGCCTTCGCGTGAAGATCGCTATTCACATTCTAAACAGGCGCACTTTCGCTTATTGAAATCGCTTTCGCATGGTAACTTGAACAATGCAGCGGTGAAACCGTTTCAAAAGCGTTCAATTTTCATGCAGGCCTATGATGTTGGGCTACCTTTGGTGACATTTCCTGTTATAGCTTTTAATCATTCTACAAATAAAACCAAATTCCAGTGAAGTCTTTTTTTTGGGGGGGGGCATGAGCACTGTTTGTGCATAGGGCCCAGAATTTGGTGCTAAGCCCCTGGTCTGAATACTTTTGTCCATGTAGCTGGCTGATCCTGTGCTGTGATCCCCAAGCTTGCGGTCACCAGTCTGTGTGTCTCAAGGAGAATTTTTCTATGGGGGTTAACAAGAAATCTGTTCTATTATAAATCCAAACAACAACTTTTATTTGACTTGCTGTTGAGTTACATTCAGCACCCAGGGAGCGTGGCAGATGGGCCAGGAACACTAACATGAGGAGTTGGTTGGTTGGTTGAAGCTTCTTTAATTAGCAGACGCAAATAACACATCAGACACAAGACTGTCAAATAGTCAACCAGGCATAAATGCAGCTCGGCTGAGCTAGCAAGAGCTATACAACATCTTTCAAAAAACAAGAACTTGGTAAGACAACTGTTCTAATCAGTATGCAAAGTGTAACAATAACAGCATTCAGGGAACACAGAATGGTGTAGGATAGAAGAGGTGTTCCTTGACAGTTTGTGTGGGATGAATTCAACTCAAATATCCAGGGAAAAACTTGTCCGACATGCTTATTGAGGCAGGTGCCCTTAAGTTCAAAAGTTTCACTATCAAGGCATTTTCAGTGGCTGCTGATGCCTGTCACAGTAGTAGCCCTGTGAGATGCTGGTAAGGGAAGCTGTCCTTTAGAGGGATGCTCGCTCAGGGCTCTCCTGAATTACAAGAAAGGCCAGAATGTTTGCAGAGGCAAAGGAGAAAAACTACTGGGGTTGGATGGTACCAAAGATGTTTTGACAAACCGTCTGATACCTTTGTGGAAGGAACACTTTGGAGCTAGTGACCCTCACCAGGATAAGCTGGCTTTTGATAGCTTGATGGATGTTTTTTGGCAGTGCAAAAGGGGTCAAGTAAAATGCTGTCTGAAATCCATACCATGATGGTCTTCTTATTTCTCTAGAAACAGGTTTTCCACCCCGGTCCTTGGGGACTAAGTGCAAAAACGTGGGCTATCTGTGGGTCCCAGAGGACTGGGTTGGGAAACACTGTTCTAGAATATTCATTGCCATTCCATTTCGACTTTCATGCATTAACATTTTTGGAAAAAGAAATTAAGCCAGCACAGACCTACTGATATTTGCTAGCTAAAGAATTAGATATCTGATCTATCCATTGAAAACAGGGCATCACCCTTATACTAGTTGGGCAATAAAATTGGCTGATAAAGCTTCCATGAGTTTTTCATGGAAGAAAAAAAATGGTAACACTGTACTTAATGGGGCACAAATAATATAGTATTATTCTACCACTTATGTATTAATTAACCACACACTAAATTTTAGTTACATACTGATATCATTCATTATCAATGATGCAAGTTTTATCTCAGGCAATTACTATATTTATCATATCTGTTAACCTTTATGAACTACTGAAGGGACAAGTGATGAATAACATGTTAAATTCTGGCCTCGTGTTTGTTCATCATTAATGAATCATAATGCGTCTTTTATCCCAGACACGTACTATATTTGTCACAGTCTAATTCTGAAACTCCCTGTGTTTATAGTTGAAGGAATAATTAATGACTAACACAAGTGAAATACTGATCTAATGTCTGTTCATTATTACTGAATCATGACATATTTTATCTAGTAGTGACTGCATTTGTTGATGATTTGTACTTCAGTAGTTATTACTAAGTACTTGTGCCCTGTAAAGTGTTACCAAAACACCTTGCCCATTAAGCACCGGTAACATGTATTTAAACATTTCTGATCAGAAAATGAGTTCTCACTGAAGAAAATTCGGAGAATCTGTGATTCCTGCAGCTTAATGCTTGTGATTTTCTCGTGATTGGGTTTAACTCATTGGCAATAATAAAATTGTATGTACTGAGTGCATGAGCAAGACATATTATAATAATAAAATAAAATGACAATAATGACATTTTATTGATCCCCGTGGGGAAATTCTCTTTCTGCCTACTGCATCTTTTTCTCCATGACACACAGTCACATATGTAGGTGAGAGGAAGCTTGGCAGTGAAGGGCAGCCACATGTAGCACCAGCCATGAAGCTGGGGGTTAAGGGCCTTGCTCAAGGGCCCACAGATATGCGACTATTTTGCCAAGGTCAGGCTGAAAACCAGCGAACGTCGGATCACAGACACAAAGGCTTAGTCCGCTGAGTTTACAACTGTATCCCCCACTCAGTATTTAAGACTTAAGAAGTTACAGTGATCTTATTTATGAATTAGTCCCAATTAATAAGCTTACCAAAAGTTCTAAAGTGGTACTTGCTCATACAGGAGAAAACGTTAATTTCGGAGAGTAGGGCATGCTTACAGACACCTGCCTGGTCAGATTTATATACCCAAAGTATATAGTAAAATGACAATATAAAATTAATCTATTTCAATGTATTTTATTTGAACATTTCCCGACCAGCAAATGGTTTTTTAAAATAATAATAAAAAAAAAGTTATCTAAAACATTTTAAAAACTGCCAGGGAAAAATAGCTGCAAAAGAAATACATATATGAATAGTGATACGTTTAGAAAATGTGAGATGAATAGATTCACAAGGTTGAATGCTGAGCTAGGAAAGCCCTTATTCTCTGCAGGAGCTCCTTTTTCACACTGTCTGGCACAAGAGCTGCAAGGGAAAAGAGTCACTACAGATGATCCCATCACATTCTCATCAATATTAACGTTCCAACTGGTCATTGATAATTAATGAATAGCATGCATTTCTATTAATAAGGAGAATGCATTACAAATAATAATAAACTAAATACCTCTTCCTTTTGGTGTGATTTCAGCAACCAGGTCCTCCACTGTCACATGCTCCAAGCCCTTCTCCCTGATCACATCTGCAAACCACACATATGAACCTGGGATTCTACAAGTTGCTATTGATGATGTGTTTAACAAGGGCTCACAAAAACCATGGAAATGGCTTTGAATCAGTAACATTCTGATTACAAAGTCCCACCCCAGCACCCAACAACAGGAACTTATTGCATCCATTTACTCCAGGTCTCAGAATCGCCTCACCTTTGCAGTGTGCCTTCAACTCATCCTTCCACCCACATTCAGTGAGTTTTGCCCTTAGCAACTCTTTCAGACTGAGGTTGAGGGAAACCAAAGAATAAAACAGAGATGATTAATTAGCCATATCGTTAGCATAGTACCACTGAACTACTTTTGAAACTTGCAGTCTACACGCTCTCCTCGTGTCATGCGCATTTGCTCTGTGTTCCCCTCACAGTCCAAACACAAGATAAAACAGGATGAAATATTCATCCTAAGGGAAATTATTCTGTCAAGGTCAGATCTTTCTCTCTGCAAAATTAAAACAACAAACTTAGCAAATGTAAAAGAATATGTTTCCAAATTATAAAGAAGTATAAAGACTAATTTAATTAAGACGGAGTATGCATGCAGTTCAGTTAACTGGTGTTTTTACACTTCCCATAGTATGTGATTGTGTGCATGTGTTTGCACTCTGTCATGGACTGACGTCCCATAGACTGTATCACCCCACCTTGTGCCCTATGCTGCTTGAGATGCAAAGCTGGATGACTATTTATATAGGTTCTCTCATATTAAATGTAAGGACTAACTTATGGGACATTTTACAAACATCATAGAGTTGTTCTGTAGAAATACATGTATGATAAATATTAATGATGTCCTACAAAACGATTAGTTGATGTAACTGGAATTAATGTTCACATGGATGAACATATACAACATGGACAACAGCGATAAACAGTGATAAACATAATTTAGATGTGTGAACTGATCACATTTTAACCAGTAATGAATTTTAAATGCACTTTCAGAAGTTATGAAGTACAGATAACCATTTTGCTCCACGTTAAGCAAAACATACTTGAAAGTTGAACTTACCGCTCCCGTTCACCCATCTCTATCAACTTTTGATTAATCGCAGCTCTCATTTGTAAATCTTTACTCATTTTTCCTACTGAAAATGAAAAAGGAATAATCCATTTGGGGAACATATCGCAGCTCCCTACCCAAAACAGACTAAGTATGTTTATGGTGCAAAAACAAGCAAAAATTCAAATACGTCTATCTCTCGGTATTATAGAGTATTATAGATGGAGAAAGACAATTCGCGAAGTGTTAAGTCAGAAAGAGTTTTTTCAGATCAACAATCAATAGATTAAAATCAGTACATGCCCAATATCCAGTCACCTTAAGTTCATAAATGCATCTTGATTAGTAAACAATGTAAACATGAAGTGCATGCACACTCATAGTTCTAATTCTCTTTTTCAAGCAATTAAACTTCTTAACGTTATTTCAAGTATAAACAACATCTGAGTTTGCTCCACAATTCTCAGTTCACCAAAATACTATTTAAAATGGCCAGATTTATTCAAACCACCGACGAATTATACATTTCTAGTTATTTACCTAAGATCAAGATTAGTATTTAAATGCATTAGATATCCAGGTTAAATGCACCATTTTAACAATTCTAACGTTACTTGCCTTGCTTGAATTATTATAGCGAAACATTTACTGTGCCAAGATATGATAGCAGCTGGCCAGTAACCACGCCGTATTATCTTAAAGTTACTTAACGAAATATAAGTTGCAGAGTTATTTCCTGTAAATCGTGCTTATTTATTCTGTATCGTCTATACTTACCAAACAGGTTCCGCTTACTAAAAGACAACAACCATTTATACTTCACTATTTCAGTACGCCTGTTTGTCTTGTTTGAAACATTGCTTTAGGGTCAGTTTATGCGCCCAAAACATTATCTTTACCCATTGTGACTAAATTGAGAAACTGATCCAGAATCAGTTATTTGCTAACAGTGTCTCACTACGTAAAAGTAACCGGTACTTTACCATCCCGGTAACATTAAAATTCCGTAATGCAACATAGACAAAAACATAGTTCCTGTGTGTATTTATTAGCAAAGACTGCTACCAGTATAATATAGTCCTACGATTCATGGTGTTAATGCTGCGTGTGCAATTATGATCCTCAATTTTTTTTTAACAAAAAATGAACTTCATTTTCAATCTATACGTACATATGCTTTATAAGCTATACTGTTTATAATAATGATTAGACGAAAAGTTAAAGTTTTAAAGTGCTGAGAATTCATGTATTACAACATACATAGAGTATTTTTCTCCATGACTTAACTTTTTTATTTAAAATTTTCTTACGTAATATATTGGAATTTTCTAAGTGGTATTGTTTGATCGTTCTCTTAAAAAGGCAACCTATTATTTTTTGCTTCAAGCGTGGCTCTTTGATCATGGTGTCACTTCCTTCTTTAGTCGAGTAGGTCCTTCGAAAAATTCCGGGGTAATACAAACAGGAAACACGTTGCACGTGCTATTCTGAATGTTGATGTTTTGAGTAATACATTTAGAATTATATTAAAATACTACAGATTTCAATTCGTTTTATTGTATAGATGTGAAAATGGCTGCTTCAAATTATTCCCTGAAAGTTAACAGACAACTACTGGACCCAAATTTCGAAAGTTATAGGTTGTCTTTGGACCCCATACCAACTTATACGATTGAGCTAGATGCAGGTGAGTCAATGAAAGCAAGGGTGTTGTTTTTTTCCCGAAATCTTGCTTTAATTTTTTCACTTCAGGTGTTTCATGTGAATACGATTTACATCGTTTTTGGTTGGCTAGTTAAAGATGCTTTGGAGGTACGAACATCCAGCTTACATAAATTTACGTTGCCCAACATTAGTATTGATGGGATACTATAGTCATTTAAAGTCCAAAATGCCAGTCTACGTGATTTTTCTGCGGAGTTCAGAACCACAGAGGTGTTGTGGTTCATAGATAAATCGTGCCTTGGATAGCAGTTTCAGGTTCTTCTAAGGTCCAATACAAGACAACATAACATAATATTTCACATTTTGCCATCGCCTATCATATCAAACAGACATTTAATTACACCTGCCCTATGGACTCTTAAAATAAAGGAGAACAGTCTGTGATATGTGTTTAAACGGAAACAACATTTTAAAAAATCTGGTCGAAATAATATTAAGGATGTACAGCATTAAACAGTTTCAATTAAATGGACTTATGTGATAATCAATAACAACAGAAAGAATTAACAAATCTCATCAAGGGTAATTTAAAAAAACAACAAAGATTCAGATATGAATAGTAGTGTATATCTTAAATTTCTTAAATATGTTCCGCAAGTGAACTCCAAGTTTTCCACTAGGTGGCAGGCGTCCGTCGCCGGTAATCAGTGCTTTACGAATTCTTACGCAACTCGATATTACTAGAAATGTTTTTTTCTGCATCACAGCGCTCTACCTAAAGGTCACTGTGAAGTGTCCATTTATTTTCTCACAGTAGCCTCTGTTTCAGGTGTACTTGCCTGGCTGAAAAAAAAAACACTTTGTCTGTGTTTCTTTTTGTATATCAATGGCTAATATACGAAAAGAAAAAAACTAACACTCATTGCTGTAACAACTTTGATTTGCTTTTTTCTGCTCCTTTTGTAACAGATTGTAAATAAACTTTTAATTGCACGATCAGAAATGGAAAAAATAATTAGTGTCACCTCAGGTTTTTGCTACCTTTCTGCTAATTACTGCAGAGTTGAGTGCTACTTAAAGAGTGCAGGTGTCTTACTGTACTAAGACTAAACTGTGCATGTAGCTCCCCAGCTTAGTGTGTAGCAGATCTGAACAACAACATCCAGTGCAATTGCTCTACTATAGCAGAATGCGTTTATGTGCTTTAATGTGTGAGTAAGTCAGCATTGTGTTGTAGAGTCTCATGTGCGTCATGCCGCACTGCGGCCTTCTCCTCTGTTCTGTCCATCTTCTCCAGCCGTGGCGGAGGTCAAGCTCAGAGACAGCCAGTACACCCTAGACCATGTGCGGGCATTTGGCATGTACAACTACTTACATGGGGACCCCTGGTACCAGGACAGCGTCTACTTTGTGGACTGCAAGGGACGTGTGCTGAACCTGACCGTCACGCTGGTAAGCCCACTGGGTCACAGGGGTGCAGACTGGCAGACGCCCCCTCACACCATAAAGCCAGAGGGCAGGAAGGAAGATGGAAGGAGTGGTTTTGTGTCTCCAAAAGTGTCAAAGAACAGCAGTTAAGCAGAGCAGCCGAGTCTTTTTGATGGGTTAGGCTCTTATAAATTCCAAATCTTATTAAACTCTGATCTGCTCATATTGGTGTAATGACTCAGCCTGAAGCCTCCTGGCCTGCATCCTGATGACATTCATGAGGACTCCGTCCTTCTCATGAGAAGAATTCGCCACCTTCTCTGCCTGCTTTATGGGGGCGATATGTGGCTCAGCACCTTAGGACCCTGTGCTCGCGATCGGAAGGTTGTTGGTTCAAATCCTGTGGTCAGCAAAGTGAGTTCACAGTTTGGCCCTTCGCCAAGGCCCCTTACTCCACTTGTTCCTGGGACTGTCTGACCCTGCTTTCTCAAAATGTACATCAATTTGGATTAAAATGTCTGATGAATGAAATGCAAAACATGTATTATTCCCCTGCACTTAATCTGCTCTGTTTCTTTTACGTCTGCTACCTTGAAGTCTTTTTTTTCCATTTCTATCCCGTACTCTTTCTCTTCTCTAACCCACACTTCACTAAGAGTTGCAGAAGCCGGTTCCGCGCATTTAAAATGCAAGCACACGCTTCTTGTCCTTAAGCCAGTCTGTACCCTGCCTCATTTCATGGTGTCCCTTGTGGCCCATGATACTACACTGGACTTACCCCCCCTCATTTATGCTGCATGTTCAGTGAAAAGGCCCAGCTAAACCTATATAGGCCAGTTTAGATGCATGTGCCATTGCCTCAGTTACAATGTGGTGAAAATCTATGGTGCACTTAAGAGTTCAGTCGAGGATGTCGCATCATGCCGTGTGTCATTCTGTTTTTCACACCACCTACTCCATCATTCCTGACTGTCTTCTCCTGATGTGTGTTGTTAAACGGCATCCTGGCGAAGATGTCTGTCAGACTATGGGTGCTTTCGACACCAGTAAATTTTGGTGCCTTAGGCGACGATAAAAAAGGAGAGTAGAGTGCACACTGGGCATGGTGAGTGTGGTATATCCTCATGCATAAGCACCTGTGTAACAACGCGTAACTACTGGCTGAAAATGTGTACCTGGAGCAAGCCAATCTGCATGTTGGTATGGCGCTGTAATTATGGCAGAAGCTTATAGTAATTATCACTTTGGATGGCAGGGGTGGCCTTATTGTTAATCAAAGTATAAAATTTCGTATGGTGGGGGGGGTTAGGGTTAAGGATTCTTCGAGAGAAGTCAGTGCTAAGAGTATCATGGTAATGGAGACACGCAGAGACGTGGCAACAAAGCGCCAGAGAGAGGCTGGCTGGCACACTCACGCCTGGGGTTGCGGCCATTGTCAGAACCCAGAGCTGCGTGTCTCTCGTCTGTATACCTGAGAAAACAGGATTCACTCAATGTCTGATCTACCTCCATGCGGGAAGAATGCGGGAGTTCGGTGCTCACTCCTGTTCGGTGCTGGTGTTCTGACCCAAACACGGGCTGTACAGAACTGAGACTCGGTGACCACTGTCCTTTTGCTGGCATCGTGACTTTAGGTAAATTGTTGGTTTCCTTCTCTATCCAAAGCATGGCCTCGATGAGGTCAGTGTCCTAATCGCCCTCTCTGTCGTCGTAGGACACAGCCTTGGGGAAGCCGAGGGAGGTCTTCCACCTGCCTGAGGAGCCAGGCCCGTGCGAGAACCGCCTGTGTGCTTCGCTCAGTCTCACCTCGGCCACCTGGGCCACCCTCTCCGATGGCATCGGCACGCTGTACCTCCTCAGGACCGGCAAGAGGGGCGAGAGCGCGTTCGCCAGGTGGGAGGTAAAGGCACAGCTCCATCGCCGTGGCTCCCTCTCTCCCAGCTTGCGGCACAGACCAGATGTTAAATAAACTGGTAACCATTGCAGTCATAATCAGAATTTGTCATAGGAAATCATGGAATGTTTTTGTCTTTACATCTGATGGGATAACCTGCGGCAGCAGCCTTTTATGTCTTTATGAAGCATGGAGATTTTCGTAGGTCTGGACCTTAACAGGCACAAGACTCAAAGGCCGTAATGACGGTCGCTTTGTACCCCATGAGAGATTGTGCTGGAGCACAAACATAAGCAGAGGGTTCTGGCACATTGGGCCTGCTAGTACCAGCTGATAGATCAGGCATCCAGCCACGCCCACACACCACCTCCAAGAATGGCATTAATTAGGGAAGGTGTGAAGAGCAGTTACACCCACCTCAAACCTGTGCTGTTACCCACTCCAAATGCCATACAGCACATGATACTGCCCCCCCCCCCCCTTTCCCCACACACACATACACCTCTGTGGCAGGGGGCTCCCGGTGTAAGGAAACACACACGTGTGACCTTCGGATATGGTGTACAGGCTGAGGGAGAGCATTACTGTGAGAATGACGCGCTGCAGTTCACAAACACGTCTCCCCAGCAATGACTGCTGTTTGCTCCCTCCTCATGTTACCGATGTCAATATGTCACATGATTTACTCATTATGAACTTCTAACAATAGAATGATTACCATGGGTTTGTTGTTTGCATTATTGTATTCCCTGGACTTTGGGGAATACATATGGTACCATCAGATGCTTTGCGTGTCAAGATGATAACTCAGAAACTGCAAAGAGGCATTGTAAAGAGATCTGTAAAGAGGCATTATATGGGTCAGGAGCTCGGCGTGGTTAACGTTGGAAACTGAGCATCCCAAAATTGAAGCAGTACGACATAGTGATAGCAAAAAAGGGGCAGTTTTGACACTTGATCCCATTAAGACGATAGCCCAAAAACTATTTGATGGATCTTTTTCAAACTTCTCAGAGGAATTGTATGGTGGCATCTAAAACTGATTGCGTTTTGAGACCAATCACCCCAAAATTCAAGCAATGTCACTTTGTGGCAGCAATGGGAAGGGTGAAAGCAAATGACGTTTGACCTTGTGAATGTGATATCTGTCAAACATTTTTTTTTTGGTTTACACGTGGTTTCATTTTCATCAATTAGATAAGAGGTTTTCCATTGTGAATAATAATACTCTGTTATGATTGCTCAGAGTGGGGCGGCATGGTGGTGCAGTGGTTAGCACTGTTGCCTCACACCTCTGGGACCCAGGTTCGAGTCTCCGCCTGGG
>JAABNY020000046.1:17893284-17904408 GCA_015164015.2 Brevimyrus niger
CATAAAGGTTCACTGGTTTGTGACTTGGGGAGTTTTTTCCTTGCCCCTTTCCTCTACAATCTACCGCCCCCTTTAACAAACAATTCTTAAAATTTTTCACCCCCCCCCCCCCCCAAAAAAAATGCTATTTCAGATCAAGTATCAGGCCTGAAATTGTTCATTTCCTTACAACCATGTTAAGTGTTTTATTCACTTTGGATCCTCTCCACACCAGTTTTGACCTGAGTGGAACATCTCATATCGAGTTTCATTGCAGGCTTCCAGGAGGCTAAACACATTTCCAAGCCACTTGACTTAAGCCGGTGATCCTGGCAACTTTGTGCTTACGGGTGGTCTGTGCTGTTAGCGCATCCGCTCAGTGCGTTGGCCGTGAGACGGGGCCCACCTCCTCAACAACTGTGAAGATGGCAGCCACCACTGAGCAGACGCTGCGAGGGGTGTTCACCGGGATCTCTGGAGTCTTTATTTATGTCTTTTCTCCTCGTTTAAATTGCTTGCGGAGAGCAGAAGGTGGTGAATTACAGTATCTTTCCTGTTGTTCCTTCATGGTTGATTCCTCATAAATCATGTAGCAATCAATTGGCAGGCTGGGTGTCACTAGAAAAATGGGGGGGGGGGGGGGGAGAGGCCCAATAAAAATAGCGATATTAGGGTAGATAGAAGCATAGACGATACAAAACTGTCAACAAGAGGTGATAGGGTCAAGTCCTGGGGTAACTCTGTCTCTATTCATTAACAATTGCTAAAGAAGTACAATCGACATGGGTTAAAACATAATAAATTGTAAATTATTTAGGAGGCTTTGAAGAAGAGAGCTCGCTAGGAAAACTAAATGCTCATCATCATTATCATTAAACTGTCATGATAATCATAACAATCAGCATAATTATCATAGTCGAAAATCATTGTAATAATGATAACAAAGTAAAACCATGCATGTAAAAGATATTTAAACAGAAGGATTTTGGTGTCCATCCAGTACAGGATGCTAATTGAAGCTGGGCCAGAGTTTGTGTGTGAGATTAAAGCCTTTATACAGTCTTTGTTGATTTATAGCAAGGTAGGCTGAAGAACCATACAGCCAGCCATTCCTGCCAGTACATCTCCCCTGCACCATGCACTACACCCCAGTCCTGTAATATATCAGGTTTTGTAGTGTGTGCAGACTTTATTCAAGAAATCTCCATGATTAATTAAGGTTGACCAGGTTGTGACAACATTACTAGCAAAATCTATTAACAGTGGTTACAGTGGTCAATTTATACAACAGAGACATTCAGTTTCATTAAGACAAAAAAAATGAATTCTCTGAACTTGAACTTATTTTTTGTTCTGTTTTGATCCAAAAATGTTTCTTTTAATCAGTTTCATGGAAAGCAATTTTATGGTTTATTCTTTAATTGATACATACATTAATTAGTAGGAGGTGAAAAACCAAGGTACCTCATCTTTATGATACACGCATACTACCAATGAATTCATTAATACCAGGCAGTTTATAGGAATATTTAATAAAGAGCGCAATGAAATCTCATTAACTAAGAGGTCTGCTGGAACAAAATGGTATCTACAAGGATCTCAATGGGCCAAGATAGAAACACTCTGTTTAAAAACATAAAACAGAAGGGAGTTGGATTTCTTTTTTGCTTGGTAATGCAAATCTATAATGTCTCAAGACAAAAACTATTGTCAAGGAAATGTTCATAAAACGAAATAGTTGCTGTCAAGTTATTGATGTTTGGGGCTTGGTGTCATGACCATACTCAAGAAGTTAGTTTTTTGCTCCAAAATCTGACAAGACGCAGATACAAAATGACTAGACCATCCCACCTACACTGCTGGACTTTCTGCCAGATGTTTCCCGAGTCCTGGGGGCAAAAACACCGCAGGAAACAGGTAACCACTGGGCTACAAAGTGGACTTAGGTGCGGATGAATGGAGGCTAGGCAAAATACGGGAAGGAGGAGACTGTGCTAGAGGACAAAAGGAAACGAAAGGATTACGAGATCAAAAACTAACCAAACAAGATGAAAATATGACACGAGTGGAGGAACAAAAGTGACTCTCGAGCAAAGCTCTCAGCCTGCCACTTCCAGTCTTAATTAAGCAACTACAGAGCATGCCTGTCATCCGTAGATCACGAGGGAAAAACATGATGTGTACAGTTTACAAAACGAATTCCTCAAGGACAGTGTTTCCTAACGTGGTCCTCAGGTGGGAGCAAAAATGTGTAATGTCTGAGCTGGGAGGGAGTAAAACATGGAGCGGGTAGTGTTCCCTGAGGACTGGGTTGGGAAACATCGCTCTAGGGTGACCAGATAATCCATCTCAAGGAGGGCACAACTTTAGATCTTACAAAACAAACTTTTAAACTGAAAGGCTTCTGTGCTTGGCTAAATAGTTCACAGCATGGGCGTTGTTAGGTTTGATCACTCTGAGATATAATCCCAAGTATTTAAAGGCCAGCTCTGAGTATATTACCACTGATGCCAATGTTCCTTTAAAAAAGAAAAAAAAAAAAGTCAAGCGCCAGGTAAACTTGACTCCCCTGATATTTCCAATAGCTAGCAACTCTCCTACTTCAGAATTCTTCTTGTGCTTTGACTGGTTTGTTTCCTTGACTGAAAGATTCATGAACTGCTTCACATTAACATTAGTGACACATGTATGATTGTAGGAGACTGACCATGCAATCAGCACCCTACAAAAACTCAGCTGCTTTTATTTAAAACGGTAATTTTGAAATTCTGTCCTAGCTCATAGTGTCCTCCCCGCCATGGATTATCTAGTTATCGTTAAAATGTTTTCTGCTAAGTAAACTATGAAGGTGTGGTTACAGACTAAGCTTGATCCTCCCAGAAAACAATCACACAATCTGCCCTTCCCCATCTGTCCTTTAAAGACAATGACACTCCCACCACCCTGAGTTTACGCTCCAGATGAACTCGTTCGAGCTATACTTGAGTCCTCCCAGCGGTAATGAATAGATGTACCAGGTCAATGACGCACCAGTAACAATAAGACAGAATCATCACCACTTAACCATCCATTTACTAACCCATCGTTCATAGCCATATAATACAGGGTCACGGCGAGCCTGGAGCTTTTTCCAAATAAATAAATACAGATTAAAAATAAGCAAAAACAAAACAAAAAAACATCCATGGTCATGATGATGGTAAAAACATGCGACTTGATGTCGCTACAGCCTTCGTACTTTAAACTTACGTAATATTTAGCTACACAAAATGTATGCTTATTCAAAACACAATAATGCATAATAAAAATAATAATGAATGTAGTTTTACGTTCACTTGAAACATTTGAATTGAGAATCTTTGAAATACGTACTGCCCGTACACGCAATCGCAATATCTCACGCAGTATTTTTTCGCCACCTAGTGGAGGCCTATGAAACGGCTCCCGCATCATATTTAATTTAACTTGGCAGGAGCCTCAGGAATTCCACTGCGGGGAGTGCATTTCGCTGGAAGATGTCCTACTCATATACCATGTTTAAATGAACAGGGCATATCCCTCGAATTTGAATCTGCATCCTCACATCCCATATTTGTACCAAGATACACAATAAAAGTATAGTTGCGTATATGACTGGCATCTTGTCCAGGGTTTCCATTGATACATGGTCCATGTTTCCTAGGCTCACTGTGACTCTGCATAATCAATAGTAGGATGGATATAGTTACAAGAGTTCTTAAGGCAAATGAGAGCAGAAAATGAAGACGCCCACTGTGGGAGGGATGACAGAGTGCTGCCAATTATTGGTTTATCCCACTTCCCATTGGTTACATTCTTTTCCCCCATTGGTTAAACCTGGCATCACATGAAAATACCACCCACTGTGAATTTCATGGTCTCGTTTCCCCAGTTAATACTTCCCAAGATACCCCAAGATATTCACTTCATGAAAAAATTATGTAACATATTTAATTACACCACCTCGAGCCTGTGAATATTAATGTACAGTCATCCTGTTCTTAAGTTTTTAAAATTCACCATAAAATGTATTTTATTCATGTGCTGTAGGGTATTAAGCTGGCAGGCAAGTTAAGCACTTAAATCTATTAACACAAAAGGAAAGGCATTTCTGGCCTGAGGTCAAGATTTTTAAATTTTCCTAATGAAAACGACCCATTACTTTTATAAACCATTTATTCAACTTATAGTCATTATGTTTGTCCTATGCCAAAGAGCAAACTGACACACTATGATGAAATATGGTTCCTTACCATTGGAATGTGCCCCATATAGTGTTAAATTTTGTCTTCATTTGAATTAATGCTTAGGCAGTGTGTTTCAGACAAAGCTGCTGTCTCTACTTTTTCACAATGATACTGGTTTAAGTTTCATTTTTTTACGTTTCATTAGTAAGACAAATGGTTTCATTATAGAAACAGAGCAGCATCATTTTGTATTGCTGTTTGTCATCACATAAAATGCCAGTGCATTTGACAAGAGCAATAAATAACCTGGAGATACACATCTATGGAGTAGGAACTACAAAAGTTGAATATACCAAATAAGCAATGAATTTGGCAGTTACATGTCATTATGCCTCTTGCTTTTAAATGTCAGGATTTTGCATTACAGTGTTGCTGCCAGTATATAGTTAACGTAACTGGGTCAAAACTAATATAGATAGAGAAGAATTTTATATAATCACAAAATGAACACCGGAAATTTCTGTGAAACATAAAACATTTATTCAAGTAACAAAATGAATGAGTTAACAACATAACATTAAAATTACTTCAAAAGATTCTACTCAATAATAATTCTCTTCAAATAAAAACATGTTCTATACTTATTTACATGAAAATCTTAAAATGATCTCATATTTGTTCAATACATGAGCATTTTATATTAAATAAAGATTGATGTGGAGGGATTCCAGTCTATCACTGTACACACGGTTCGGTGCAATCTGGAAACATGCAGCCGTTGAGCAGATATTCCTGCTGTCCAAACCGCGGAGGAGACCTGAGCGCACAGGGGAGCCAGGCTCAGAGCGTTAGGCCGCCATGCCCGCAATGAAAAGGCAGCTAGTTTGAAGCCTGTTGCTGGCAGAGAGATTTCAGTTTTGGGCCTATGACCAAGGCCCTTAACCCCAGTTGCTCCAGGGACTGGCTGACCCTGCTTTCTCAATCATGCATTGTATTGTATAAAAGCGTCCGCTAATTGAATAAATGCAACACACTGGAGCTGCGAGTGGGAATCAAACCCTGAAGACTACCTGTGCTGGCTGCCCCTCGAGCTGCTAACAACAGTCACTTAATAATTTATGGCTGCGGCCACTGTTCTGTGAATTATCAATACTAATCTAGTAAAGTACCGGGGTCATACATTGGGTATATCCCAAGATGCAAAGGACGGGAAGCTGGACATCAGCCCATTGTAAGGCACTCACACACAGACAGGCACCCAGTCAGGCAGAGCAGGAAGCAGGCAAGGGAGCTGCCTGCCAACTTTTAGTGTTTGGATATCTACCTTAGTGCTATTTTTACACGGTCCATCATACCGCTGTTTTTCATTTGCTGCTAGTCTGGCTGTGATATTGATTACTTTCCGTACTTAAGATCCTGCTCTTTATTCCAGGCTTCCGAGACCAATAACGCACAGCTATCCAACAACCCAACGGAGAGTCATACCACACACTTCGCTCAGTAATAAAACATCAGTTTATGAAAGTTGCCAAAGCAGAGCCCCTCCAAAAGGCTGCGAGACGCCCTTTCTGACATCCCTGCTACAGTCTTCCCATGACAGCTTTGTGAGTCTCACCCAGTCACCAGTCGCTACTTTTGACTGTAGAAAAGATGGCAGTGTGAGTGTGAGAGGAGCTACGCAGCCAGAATAACAAAACAGTAACGTCACTGAAGCGCTTACATAACAGCTGGGCTGCGGCTGCGGCTGCACAGGAATCACTGCGATCGTTTCGGCCGAATTCCACCCGTCTTCCGAAAGCTTACCCTGAATAGGGTCACACGGGGACCTGGAGCCTATCCCAGACGGCACAGGTATACCCTGGACGGGATGCCAGTGCATCGCATGGCACACTATGGGCGATTCAGGCAGTGCCAGTTGGCCTGCGATAGGAAACTGGGATATCCGGAGGAAACCTGTGCAAGACAGGGGGAATATACATACGCACACACACACTCACACACACACTTAGGTATTTATATCTATAATTAGATATCTACTACATATCTCTGTGGAGACAGTCCATTCATTTCTATAGCCATAACCCTAATCCCACACACACACACACACACGCACAATCCTAGAGGTCTGAGGCAACAGCACCACTCAAAAAGTCACCATACCACCCAAATTGGGACAGTTCATCCTGGAAATTCAGTAAAATAAGGATTATTCCTATTACAGGAATCTTTATTGCCACTGCACAGATAACAACAACTTGCAGTACAAGCAACAAGAACAAGAAAAAGAACAACAACAACAATAATAATAATAATAATAATAGTGCACCTGTCCTGCAAATCAAAGATCATCACTGCAGGACCTTTATCAACACTGGCTCCACCGTCTTCCTTGTCCAGCCAGGGTTGCTGCTAGGGACTGACCAGGGCATCCAAGCCAGCGGGATTTCTACTACAGCCTGCTTCAGGTTGGTGATGGGGGAAGAGCTCCAGGTGCTGGGCACACCCTGATTTGTCACGAGTTCTGACTCGCTACCATTGAGGACCCGTGATTCATTGGGATAGACCTTCTCACTGCCCATGGAGTCATCCTGGATCTGACCCAGGGACAACTGCAAATAAAAAACTTAACATTACCACTTACCAACATTGGAAAGCCTGAAAAGGAGATTTGCGAAGTTACAGCTTTGCTGTCAGCCCAGTTCCCTCAGAGCCGGTATCACCTGCTAAGTGGCCCAAGGAACATCAGAGAAAACAGTAAGCAGTAGGAGATGCCCAGGATCAGCCAGCAGGGACAGAGGATGCTGCCAGCACCACTAGCCAAGTTAGAGCTGGGGACCAGGGGAACAGGCTACACAAGTAGTAATTGAGGCCCTCTGGGAGTGGAGCTGCAAGGGGCGGGAGCATGGAGAGACAAATTGGCTGTGGGACCTACTCCAAGGCCACATGGACATCTTTGCTACCGTGGATAAGGACTGCACACCGATCGACCTCATCCAAAACCTGAGAGATATCAGTGAAGCTGCCCCCATCCACCTGTGCCCCCATCACCTGCCACTGGCAAAGAGGCAGGCAGCTGAGAAGAAGGTCCATGAGATGGCAGCAGCAGGGATCATAGGGTCATCTGCAAGTCCATGGGCTGCCTCTGCTGTCCTGGTCCACAAGAAGGGTGGTAGCTGGTGGTTCTGCATGTGTTATCACCGACTGAATGTCATCACTGGGACAGACTCATACCCCTTGCCTTGAATTGATGATGCCCCCATGTACAATGACAGGCTTCAGCTGCTTTAGCTTGTTGGGCCTCTGCAGTAAGTACTACCAGGTAGCCCTGGCAGCCATTGTAAAAAAGAGAAGACTGCGTTCATCCTGGGCCAGGGGTTGTGGCACTTCACTCTGATGCCTTTCGGGCTACACAATGCTCCAGCCACCTTTGAGCATCTCATGGAACAAGTGCTGGCCGGAATCCCCCAGAGTCGGGTTCATGGTTCATGTCAACCATGGTCCTCCTAGGACAGGAATTGAGGAAGCCTGTGGAGTTGGCTTTTGACGGCACCTCAGATCAAGACCCGGCAGGGCAGATGGCACCATTGTATGTTGAGGAGCTCTGACAGCACATGACAACAGTTACCAGCTCACCAGAAACCACCAGGAGCAGGCTAGGGACCACCAGAAGAGGGCATAGGATGGACAAAGCTGCAACGAACCACTGCTGCCGGGGCTGCACAATTCTACTAACAAAAAAGGATTATGTCCCAAGCATTTGAGGCAGTGGATGTGGCCCTGTGGGTATTGACACAATTGTGTGATGTGGCGTGAGGTTTGGATGGGACCAAGCCATCAAATCGCGGTAGTCCACAGGGATTGGCTGGTATCACAGAGCCCTCAGGAGGCTCTGCCTGCCCCCACGTAGACACCTCCACCTGCAGTTACCCCTTCGTCAGAACTGACCCCAGGACTACCACACTCTGCAGGGACTGTCATTGAGACAATGCACCCCCATCAAGAGAGGTGCCTCCTGACATATCTCCAGGACTATGCTCTTGGAGTGAAACAGGATCCTACCCGGGCCACATGAAGGATTGGAGTTTGGAGAGAATGGTTTAATTGTTACCGTAGATGCATTGGTATGTATGTGATTTTAGGGTCAGCAAGCCATCAAACCCTTAAGGAGGAAATATGTAGTGCATAGCTATGGGATTGGCCGTACCTGGCTCACTTCCCAGCATTGTATGTAGGGACCACCCACCTGATAAGTGCCCAAGCATGAGCTGACTGTGATGCGTGACAGGTGCGAGCAGCTTAGTCTATAGGGGTGTGAAACTTTAATTGTCTTCTTAAAGTGACAATTTAAATAGTTCAATACTGAATTGTTGACACAGGTACAATACAGACAACATGCAACCTATAGCACATAACATACATCACAAGCAGTGTGTAATTATAACGTACACACAGATCATTCAGGGTTTGTGCTGATGCAAGCGTAAACATGAAAATTGTGAAAAGGTTGCATTCCTCTTGATTATAAGCAGGGGGGAATCGTTGAAGAGCCTGATAGGACTGGGCAAGAAGCGGCCCCTGAAGTGTGCTGTTTGTGGTGAGCGATCTGATTTGCCTGCCTGAGGGAAGCAGCTGAAACAGGTTGTGCGCCAGATGTGAGGGGTCCGCCGTAATCCTTCTGCCACATTTAGCGGCCCGTCGAGCGTGGCGGCGTTCAGCTGATGACAGGAGAGATACTGATGGCGGGAAAGAGATATCAGTCTCTGCATGTAAAGAAAGATCAATTAATCAATAAATAACTAAACATGTTTATTGACTGGCACAAATTAAGACTTAAATGAGATTCCTAATGAGCTTAGAAAATAAACTGGTTACTCTAAAGAATTTATCTGACGTAATGTTAGTAAATAAAATGTTTAAATTGGATGTTAGAAATTCTCCCACTCTCATACACATATGTGGGTGCATGTTTCAGTTCACCAAAATGATGAGGAAATGGGGAAAACAGGGAAGATACACAAACACCGCAGTCCAATAATAAAATAGAATACAAATTGTACTGTTGTAACAATGATATACCTGCAATGAACAATCTGACAATCAATTTCCACATGGTGCTAATTATTTTTTGTATGGATGATTATTGATTCTTTGAGTCCCGAAGGTCTCCTACATGAAATGCCTCACAGGTGGGAGGCTTCAGTCCTCGTGCAACATGGAGATATCTTAAATGATACAGCGACTTGGCAGATGGTACCGTGGGTGTGTGCATGGGCAGAGCACCTGTGGATGTGCTTTGCTTCTGTAGGCCATTTTGTGAAATATGGAGACAGCAAATGCTTCTAGATTGCCCTTGAAGTCACCCTTCCTCAATATCACAACCCCAGCTTTTTACAAGTGAGAATACATCATGAAATATTGGTATTACCCATAAGGCTTAGTTTTCACCGTTGTGTTTTTCCCCTGTTTTATGTTTGTATTGTGTATAATAAATTCAGAAATGCACTATATGTCAGTAGACAATGTTTATGTTCAAATGATATAACTATTTTTGTCTGACATGCACAGGGCGTCCTCTGCTTTATACCTTGTGTTTCCTGGGATAGCTGTAGGCTCACTGCTTCCTCGTACCTGAGGGATGCAGGTGGAAAAATCGCTGATAGAGATAAAACAACAAAATGTACAGTATGCTGGCTAAGCAGAGGAATAAATTATTTTCCAGGCTGAGCTATAGCAAGTCCCACTGATCATATGGATGTTCTGAGGCCATTTGTCATACTCAGTTGAAATATGCATGAGTGTGGGAAAAAAACGCTTAGGCAAATTCTCCTCATGTGAATAAGCAAATGGTATTCTGAGCAGACATGTGAACGTACTTCCCTGTAATGCTCTGAAGGAAATGTATCTCTGAATTTAAGAAGCATGTGTATGCTACGTGCATTTTTCTGCATACAGTGCGCATCTGTGTGCGGCTCTGGATTGTGTATCTGCCTTTTGTATATTACTGCATAAGAATCTGTAGTCTTTGTCCCGTCATTAACATGTAGAATGTAAAATTAAACAGAACAAAACAAAAGCATCTACAAAGCAGCAAAGTAGATGCTTAATTAGGTACTGTATAGGTACATATTTGTGCAATTAATATATAATGAGTGATGGTTGTACATCGATGTGCAGACTGAGTACACAAAACTAAAATTAACCCTAACTTTGCAGGGGCACCATGATGGACCCCATTACCCCGTTATTATGGGAGCATTATAGTGGGGGCATTAGCATTCGGGCTGGGCTTTATGTGGCGTCGTATATTGACAGTGTGGGACTAAATGCATACATGGCTGCCTGAGGCTTGGACTCCCTGTGAAGCCGTTCTCCTTCACGGACGCCCCACACGGTGCTCTCAGCTGTGGGACAGTAGCAGAATGGGTTCGTCTTCTATTTGTTTACCGGCTGCTGGGTGCCCTGAAGCTATTCTTAGCCGCGTTCCTACTGCTCATAGCTCATTATGAATGCCAGGCATTTGCTGTAACGTCCCCGTAACATCGCTGACTGACAGCCGCGATCGCTTTATATTTATAAAGATAGTAAGACATTGTGCTCAGACGCAAACACTCTGCTGCATTTTGTGCATCCTGCACTTCTCATCCATCCTACCTGACTATGGCCGACATCTAGGGGCATTTTCCTGTGTATCTGGTGAGCCTCACTCAAGAAAAAATTGTGAATTCTTTCTCTCACAGCATTGTGCCTATAGTATGTTTTTGGGCAGCAGATAAAATGGTGATTTAGGACAATTTATTGTCCCAGGAATGTCTTGTCACTGGACATTGGATCTTTATTGGGTTCAATGCAGTGAAAGTGCTATTATCCAGTTAAATTAACTGGAAGCTTTGCAGAGTTTTATGCTAATTGTCAAGTATAGTAACAGCTGAATCATATATAT
>JAABNY020000046.1:17905713-17918765 GCA_015164015.2 Brevimyrus niger
CTCTGCTTTGCCTAGTTCCTCTGTTCTCATGTGTCCCCCCCACACCCTGACTGTCAGGAATGTTAAAAACAGCCTTCGGTGTTTCGTCCACCTCCATGCTTTATTCATTTTTTACAGAGCAGAGGTCTTCTTCACCTTGTGTAACAACAGCATGATGCAATGCCCTAACAATGACCCCTGGCAGCCGCAGTTAATGCATGACTGCCTCTAATCATGCACAGCTTGAGCTGCCACCGCACTGACTGTGTCAGATTGCAAGAGGCTGATATTTTCTAGGCAAGGAAGGTACTAGCAGTTATATTTGTACCTTGGACACACCTTGAGCGGTACGTCTCACCATCATATGTGTGAATGGGTCAGTCTGTAACTTCTGGCATGATATTTTGATTTCACTTACAAAGGAGTTGCTTGTGAATTGGTTACCCTCAAGAAACGTTGACCTGTACCTCTTATTAAACTAATAATGAATAGATTATTTTAAAGATGTATTTAGACAGTGTTGTCATGACAGTTCAAATAGCAATAAACTGCATAGGTGCAACTTTTCTCCTGTTAATAAATGTAGTATTTATTTATGCAAATTTAACAGTTGAATCCGAAATGATTTCAGGCGTACTGCTATACAATAGAAACTAAATTGTGTTTTAGGGTTACACTAATATGTCCAGAAAACATTTTTATAAAAAGTAAACTTTTTTAAGTATCAACGAAAGAGGTGTGAAGAGCGCGCACTACGTTTCCCACAATCCCCTCGGGTCTTTCGCTCACGTGTCTCTGCTTATTAGACACGTCGCTGAAGTGCTCTGAATCTGCTCAAGAGTGCAGAACTCATTCCAGCCACACTGGGAGGCAGCCCGAAACCCTGTGTGGGAGGGACTGTTTCACAATTATTGCACGGAGGACAAGCCGGCGATGCGGGTCTTTCCAAAAGCGGGAGTTGGTATGTAAGTCCATTCTCCTTTAAAAATGGGCTTGCGATGTATTCAACTATTAAGGCAAACGTCAATAGACCTAATCTTTGATGCACTATTAAGATGCCACTGAGGACGCGTTTACTAACCTGCTGGTACGGATGCGGAAGGCTGCGTATTTCAAGGTTTTTATGAGTTATGGGCGTGCATGACAGGTATAAACTACAGTAAGGTTTAATATGTCACACGTGCTTTGAGTTGAGTAAGTATCTATGGGAGAGTTTTCTCCGGAGGTGTTCAATTGTGGTGTCTTACTCTCTTTAATTTTACACAACAGTATTTAAGTGTATACTTTGAACATCATTTTACGATCATCTTGCACGCATTTCCAGCATTATTCATACTGGACGATTACGGAGTAATTATTTTTCACACAGAAGCGTGCATATTTAGCAGAGAGCAGAGCTGTTTAGAATTCAGTTAATCAGTTAATAAATAATGAAAGACCGGGGCAGGCATTGCGATTTAGAGGTAATCCGAGGCTTTGTGTGTATTTTTTTAGAACTGGAAACATGTAGGAGATTGACCAAGAACGATGAAAATCACTATAGCGGAGAGAATATGATTTTCCTCTCACCCTGGCATGTTCATATACGTTGCATATTGTACGTTTTTTTTGTTTTTTTTTTGTTTTTAGACGTGCTTTAATATGTGAATCCAGACTTTTTAAGTGTAGAGTAAACTAAACATGCTTGGAGTGACAGCTTAATAGTCTTAGCATGGTGCAGTATTTTGCTGTTGACAGAAGTGCTTCATGTGTTCTTAGGTGAACTGGACGTGTCCTGAGGCGAAGGGGGGCTCTGGGGTAAGGGCGAGAAAGGGGGAAAAAAAGAAAAATCAAATGGCAGATCTGGAGCTTCTTTATTTAGAAAAAACCTGCAGGCAACCCGATCCGCCGACCAGTACTGGCTGTGCTTTAAATCAGCAGAGCATCCCCAAGCCAAGCAGCTCAGGTGGAAAGTCAGCCTGCAGGGAGGATGAGTGCAGTCTGGCCCAAGGGAAAGCTGGCTGCCAATGGCAAGGCGACGCCCCCTCGAAAGGCGGCGTGGCGTGGGACAGCGACGTGGTAAAGGTGTGCTGCGGCGACGAGCTGGAGACGTCCTTTGCCAGTGAAGAGCAGAACGTCGACCCGCGGCGGCGCCCGGAAGGCCCCTTCGGGCCGCCCTGTCCGAGCGACGGCAGACAGGAAGTGATGCAGGACCTCTCCACCGTCTCTGACGACGAGCTGGCCTCGCAGGCCTCGGAGAGATCGGTGGATTACGGCTTCATCAGCGCGGTGACCTTCCTGGTGACCGGCGTCTCGCTGGTGGTCATTTCCTACGCCGTGCCCCGCGACGTCGCCGTGAGCCCCGACGCGGTTTCGGCGCGCGAGATGGAGCGGCTGGAGAAGGAGAGCGCCAGGATAGGGGCTCACCTGGACAGGTGTGTGATCGCGGGGCTATGCCTGCTCACGCTGGGCGGCGTGGTGCTCTCCACGCTGCTCATGGTCTCCATGTGGAAGGGCGAGATGTACAGGCGCAAGGCTTTCGCCTACTCCAAGCAGTCGGCCAAACTGTACGGCTCGATCAATTTCAGAACGGGGTCGAGTCCGACTCGGATGTCCCCACGCCTGTCCGAGGACGAGGAAGACGGATACATCCTGAACTAACACTGTGGAGCGCTGGTGCATTTTTATTGGTGATTTTAATGATGCAATTCCGTTGCTGGTGTCCTGGTTTCAGTATCTGGTTGCTAGGGCAAAAAGCATAATAACTGCAGCAGAGCTTTTAATACCTTTAACTGTTACTGACCTGCGTGTAGCTGTTTTAATGAATGTTCATGTGACACACGACCGAGAGCTTTATCTGATGGCTGAAAACCAGCAGCTGAACTGCCTATTATTTAAGCTCTTATCGATAGGAAAAGCTCCCCGTTAAGTTTGTTGTACTCTGGAAATCAGTTCTTCTTGTCGTGGTTGTGCTTTCATTTGTTTCGCATGAAGGCAAAATAAATCAGAGTGACTGCTTCCTATGGAGGACCCCTACGGATTGGAAGGCCTGGCATTTATTCAGTCCTTTTTGTAAAAAAAAAAAAATAAATGGAACAGCAGCCAGCTTTCAGGAATTGGTTTGGATGTTTAAAGGAAATCATTTTGCTACTAGGCAACGTGTTGTAAACCCCACCATTGGGCTTGGTCGTTATAGTGTGTTTACTTTTTTGTATTGATGCTCTTCAATAAATATATGCTTGTTCTGGGTCACAACCTCTCTCCATGTTTGTGGTGCTGTTATCCATCCATCCATCCATCCATCCATCCATCCATCCATCCACCTACCTTCTGCCTGTCCCAGGAAGCACAGGTCACCTCCAAGGGCACATTCATGCATAGCAGGTCATTTAGAGACTCATTAGCCTAATCGTGTATCTTTGGTCTGTGGGAAGAAACTAGAAAGTCCAGCAGAAACCCCTGTGGCATGGAGGGCTTGTGTGAATGCCCAAACGTGGAGGGCTACCCTTCGAGCCGCTGCACCCCCTCAGTCATCACGAATATCATTATTAACTTTAAATGATCTAAAACGGGAGCCCACCTGCCCTCAGCGTGTGCGAACGAACGGTGCTGAGTTCTGTATTTTCTCTTTCGATGAAGTGTCATCACAGCTTGCGTCTCCCAGCTCTGTGGTTGACACACAGAAGGGAGCCTTGTCCGCCCAGGTGCTGCAGGAGCCAGAATAAGGAGCAGGAATACAGACTGGAGTTTGGGAATGAGGGTCAGGAATACAGACTGGAGTTTGGGAATGGGGGTCAGGAATACAGGCTGGAGTATGGGAATGGGGGGGGAGTCAGGAATACAGGCTGGAGTATGAGATTGGGGGTCAGGAATACAGAATGAAGGTCTGGAATAGGATTTGAGAATGATAGTGAGGAATACAGGCTTGAGTTTGGGAATGGGAGGGGAGTTAGGAACACCAAAACTTCCCCTGTTTAAGCCCTGAAGAGGCTCCTTCTTGTCAGTCCAGCTGTGTAACTGCTCCAGTATGATACCATATAATGGTTAGAATCGTAACTGGCTTTCTATTCTAAAGTGTCAGCTCAGAAACGGAATAATGGCTGCAATGAAGGCTAAATTCTTTCTACCCAATGGAGGCGTGAGGCTCTCTGTCCCTGCGGTGCCTTGGCAGTGCGAGCGGCGGGAACACAGGCGATCAGGGCCGCCCGCCGCAGTGGAAGGCAGCAATTACAGCGGCAGCCTGCTTCCTGCCGCGCTGCTGGACAGTAACGAGGACAGACGCATGGGTCTCCCCTGGCAACAAAACGCTGCATTCGTAAGACGCCAGTGTGTCACCTGTCCCCGCTGAGTCTTTGGGTTTGCAGTAATCAAACAGTGAAGGGATGCAGATGTGAAGTGAGTCGGATTTAATTTTACACGCGGCTGAGAGGCGGCCTGGGTGGAACTGAACGGCAGCCAGCCAGCAAGCCGCAGTGGGGTCCCTGGCGGGAGAGGCAGCTGGCTTTGGGAACTTCCAGGGTTTGTTGACCCCTTCTTTTTCAGCAATGTCGGTTCTACCCATGTATGGGAGGGATTATAATAGGCTTGGGGACAGCAGTTGTCCCCCTGTGGGACAGCGACGTGCCTCCTGGGGTTTCGGCCATCGCAGAGAGCGACGGGTGCGAAGTCGTCCAGGTGCATTAGCAGAATGTTCCTCGTTACTTAACACTGCACTGTTTGTTATTGAAAAAAATCATCACACCCCTGACAGACCAAATTCATGTGTATCGGTCTGTGTGACAAAAATGCCTTTTTCAGTTTTGAAGAATTTTGTTGGTTTTCACTACTTGTGAAAAATGTGCGTTCTTTTTAATGTGCCCCCCCCCCCCCCGTCGTAAATAGCTCCTGTTGCTCTGAAGTTTGTTGCATAGCAACGGCCGGGAAGTCAGAAAATTACCTTGTAAGGATGAGGAGGGGAAAGGAAATATTCTTGAATAAAGACAGCAGTCATTTTCCATAGAGCATTTGGTAGATAATCCACATAATGAATTAATTTATATCAGGATGCTGAAATATTGTGTCAGTCTATCCCTGGTCTTGATTAAACCAGGTTTAAATAAATAAATAAGCAAGCAAGCGAGCATATCATATCCGCCCAGTATAGCATGCAACCTTATAATATCTCTGGAGAATAGAGTTTTAAGGTTGCAGGTACTCAAACAATGAATCTTTCCATGATATCATCCTGTGAACTTCAATTAACACTTTTCTGGGTTCTAGACTGCTGCTTACCTAGTGTATGTTTTAGTAAAAATGTCAAAACCACTATGTATTCCAATTATTATGTAGTTAAAACGGCTGAATTACTTACAGTAAATGTTTTATGGAACAGATTTTTTTGGAATTAGTGGTTGAAGAAGAATGAAGGTTGACACTCAGCATTGAGTCCTGCTTAGCCATGGAGCTGATATCTATCAAAGTCCTCTGTGAACATTATCTCCCATATGCTGCATGGAACTCTGTCACAATCCAGTCCCACGGAGGCTCTGAGAGTGAACTATAACCATAGAAACCAGATCATCTAGTTGCTAGGAGAAACTATTGTGCAGTGAGACCTTTTTTGACAAACCCTTCAAAGTCCCGAGTTGCATCACAATTGATGGTGTCTTAAACACTTTGATGTCGCCCGGCCGCCCACAGGGAGGTGAGCTGCACGTTTTCCCCATAATACCGTGTTATGAGACCTCAGTGGAGCGTCACCAGGCTCAGTACGCAGGTGGAGGCCAGAGCTGTGCAGTCAGCTTCTCGGCAAATGGTCATGTGGTCCCGGCCCTTTCATCCATTTTTGTGCTGATAGCCCAGATCTTACTCTAATTACATGCTTCCACAAGAGGTGGAATCCCTCTAAAGTGAGCTCTTGTCACCAGGATCTTAATACAAGATCATTTAGTCTGGATATTTTAAAGTGTGTGCTAAGTTCTGTCATGGATTCATCCATCTTAACCAATTAGCCTACCTGCATGTCTTTTTATGTGGGAGAATAAAACAGTGTGCTGGGATGAAACATCCAACCAACTCTCTCTCTCTCTCTGTCACACACACACACACACACACAGAAGAGTGGGATCTCAAACCTGGAAATGTGGAGCAACCGTGCCCCTGATTAAGCCTCCGTAGAGTGTGTACAATGAGTCACGTTTGTAACACTTGCATATAAATAACCTCTTAAATAATCACATTTCATTTGTCTATTGCTGAGCCTCTTAGTGGAAAATCTAAATAAGCTGCTGGGTCAGTTTCTAATCATGCTGCTGAAATATCAGGCTCACTCAGCCAGACCTTCATTCCACTGAAGTACAGGACATTCGAAAATGCCCGGCTGCGGAATACACTGGATTTCCAATCCCTTTGCTTTTCACCTAAGTGTACTGATTACTGATTTACACGTCCTGAAATAAACTTGCTGAATTTAGGTGGTATGCAGATTTATCCAGGAAGGGAATCACACTCTATGTGCCATAATTCTGGAATATGTATAATTGAAAAGGGGGAAGATGAAGATCAATCTCTGACTGTTACAGTTTTATTTACCTTGCCTGTGATTTGTTGTGCTATTGGGGTCCGTGTCTGTGGAAGCTTGGAACCCTCTCGTTCTGATTGCATCCTTTGCTACCCCAAAGCCACACCCAGGGAAGTTTCTAGCTATTGTACAGATCAGATGCTGAGTCAAATTCACCTGGGGGTTGAGTTTTTTTTTTCCAGCATCACGGCTAAAATATTCTGGGCTGTAGCGACGTTCTTGGCCACGGGCACTGCCTGTTCTCATCATGGCGTCCAGAAGACATGCCACAGTCTGCTTCACTTACCGTTATATCATATTCCCCCCCCCCCATGTGTTATTGTTCTGTATTTTCGGCTCTTTACTGGAACCACTAACAGTCACCGCTTTTCACCTGCTTGCTTGCAAATCAGCGTTACCTTTTCTGTCAAACCTGTGAAGCCAGAACAGCCCACAGACTTGGACCATAACAACATGATAAAAATAGATGTTTACTGTAGTGACTGCGTTGCATTTTCCATTTTGAACTTCATCCAGTCTTTTATAAAAATTTGTGAGTACTTAAGCAATATACTGTAGGGTTGCTGTATACATAACATAAACAGTTTACTTTCAAAATGATGCGTAATAAACTGTGGGTTATGATGATGAATTGTGATACATGTTGTGGTGTCTAAGTGTACTTTGTCATCAACCTTCGCAGTGTTTCTCGTCATGTGACCAGTGACTCCCTTCTATTGAATAACAAAGAAAAAAAGTCACACAAAAAAAAGCTCACAATGTCCACATTAGTCCTGGAAAGAATAGGAAATCCTCCACATCGTTCTCCCTTTCCGAACACAATTTGGGAGACAAAGAAAATACCTGACAGTTCTTTCAGAAGATAAGATTTCTTTTACTGTGTTTGCAGAGTTCCCAGCAGCAGAGTGTTCACATCCCAAAGTGTGAACCTCCGAACCAAGAAAATGGACAGAATAAATACCTTCGAACTACAGCATAGGCCTAGGGACACCCCCTACCAATCTCTTTGTAGGCTTGGTCACGCCTTCATCCCCCGGCGCCTACGTCATCCCCCCCCCCTCCCCCCTCATGTCCAACGTCCTTCACATGCACAATGCCGTCTTTGAAACTCCTTTTGCCAAAAACACTAAAACTGTGTTGCTGACAAGGGAATAATTAATGATTGATACAATCAGCCCTAAACACACTCATCACAATCATATTCCAGTAACATCAATTCTCTAAATGAAATACAATCAGCCAATATGTACTAAAGCAGCCTTGAAGCTTCGGAAACATTTTCTCTGGTTCTTTCTGCAGCTCAGCTTGGCCCATGCGGAGGTTTTGTTATCCGGCAAACTGCTGAGGAGGCTTCTCTCTCTCTCGGGAAAGTCGCAGGCACAGGCAAACAACCTCTGTACCAGCAGCTTAAGCACAGCACAAGGGCAGCATATTCAGACATTGATCTTTCTGCCTAAGGCCTAAAATACAAGTGGGTCCCGCTAAGCCCCCATCCAGACTATCTCCTCCCCTTCCCTCAAAAATCCTTCCGCAGTCTTAAGTGAAATTATTTGTTCCACAATGGTATCTAATGCAGGGAATTCAAAAGGACGTTAAAGAAAGTTTAATGCAGGGAATATAAATGAATGAAAAGGCTTTAAATGGAACTTAAAAGGAATTTAATGCAGGCATTTCATCGGAGTACTAGCGACATTTGGGTACATTCAGAGTGCAGATTCTCCTCAGAGTATGAAACATTTCTTAGATAGTCAAGAATGTGTATTTATTTGTTTAGCAGATGGTTTTAGCCAAAGGAACACACAGTGAGTTAACCAGCGCCTGCAGTGACCGGGGTTCAAAACCTAAGAGCCCAACAGTGAAATCACTCAGCCAGGGACAAGATTTGAACCTGCAACCTTATTTTCACAGGAATGCTGATCCAGGAGCCATGCACCCCCCCCCCCTCTCCCCACAGAAACCACTGCACATATGTGTAGGATCTTCTGTACACATGTACTACCTGCTTTTATCGTGGAGCGTGTTGCCCGGAGGTTTGGTCCACGTGTGAGATCAGGTGATCATGTTTGTGAGACTTGATGCTCTGAGGGGTGACGGTGTTCTGTAAGGACTGAGACGACAGTAGGAAGGATGGAACGGCACTGGGTCAGTCGCTGGAACCCAGCCATCACCTGAGTAATTGCCTCTCTTGCTTTCCGTTAGAGCGGCTCTTCAAACAATTGCCATCGCAGTGCTGACATCCTAATACACACTCAACCTTGGTCTTGCTCCATCTTATTCTATCAGTCTGTGGCTGACAGCTTCACCTAAGCCACAGGGAAGGAGAACTTTCTAGAAGAGGAATACCACCCGGTGCCAAGAATGTGACTAAAATGTTTGGGATGATGGAGGAGTATTGTGTTCTTGTACAGTCACTCTGGGGAGAAAGAGTCCATTTGTGCGTAAATGTCATAAATAAAGATGAACAGTCCAGCTACATTTCAGTACAAGCTTGGATCCTGGGTTTGGTCACTGCCTGCTGGCATAACTGTCACTCTTACTTTCAGGGAAATGTTATTGCTATTTTACTGCCATTTTGAATTGTCATAGCGAAACTAAATCAAGCGTAATCTATGAGGTACTTTCCAGTAGCGTTCACTGTGGTTCAAATGCACTTATCTGTAGCCGTGACTCCTGCCATCTCCGCTGAAATTAATGGAGCTGGCTGGATGTGTTTTTTTTCTCCAGACAACTTCCACTTTAGATGCCTTTTCATTTGCTCAGTTTGAACCTCCCAAAACAAAATTATGCTACAACAAAGTAGCTCCAACGGGAACGGCACTTTGGTCTTGCACTGATGCATTTTTTGATTGTTCGCACAAACATCTGTATCAGCCCCTTTTCTGCCAGGTTGTTTCAGATCCATCATGAATATTTCATTATGTTTCTCTGCTGGCCGGTGGCCTGACCGTCGCCTGGCTGCCTTCCTGGAGTGTGCCGCTGATGGAAGGCCCTCCTACCGGCCCCCGAAGACCCGGGGCAGAACGCTGCTGCTGCTGCCGCTGCTGGGTGGTGGCAGCTCGCGATGAAGGGGGCAAAGGGATGGGGAGATCCAGGGAGAGTGCCAGGACACAGGGCCACTCCATGTGGGTCAGTGCGTACCGGAGAGGCAGCGAGGCCACTGAGAAGATCAATGCAGGAGCGCAGAAAGGGGGCCTGGGTGCTCGGCTCTTTGATCACCCCCCATTATACACGGTGACTAAGCTCTGATTCTTTCCCTGTCGCGTCGGATTAGAAGGTTGAACTTTCAAAGTGCAGTGGGGAAATTGGAGGGAGCTTCAGCGACTAGTTCTGAAGGCTTTGTTTTTTTTTTCTCAATAATTTTCAATAGCATTCATTCTGATTCTTATATTATGATGCAATCAAACAACAACAGCAACAGACTGGCAATAAGCCAATAAAATGTGTAGCTATTTGCTATCAGTTGGAGATGCCTCTGATTTTCACGCATTCATTTCATTTTGACAGGCTCTGTGAAGGACAGGGCCTCATTGTCTGTGAAGGACAGGGCATCAATGTCTGTGAAGGACAGGGCCTTGTGCTCTTGATTTAATTAGCGACTGGGCTGATACCTGGCAGATGAAATTCAATGTAGATAAATGTAAGGTGATCCATGCAGGAAGCAGAAAAATTAAGTACAGGTATTTTATGGGTTCCAGCGAAATAAAGGGAGCTGATTACAAGAAAGACCTCGGTGTGTATGGTGATGCACTCTCACTAATTATGAGAGCAAATAAAAAGGTCAGTAGGATGTTAGGTTGCATCTCTAGGTGTGTGGAGTTTAAGTCAAGGGAGGTGATGCTACGATTATGCAATTCCTTGGTAAGAGCCCACCATAAATATTGTGTGCAGGTTTAGTCACCATTCCTTAAGAAGGCACTGGAAATAAAACCAGCAGATTAATGGATGCTTTTTTTTTTCAGACAGGTCTGTGTTTTTCGGTAATAGTTCACACGGAAGGAGCAGCAGTGCTTATCCATTCAGTTTTACTCTTTCGCAAGACACCAAAAAGTTGCTGAGAAGAACCTTTCACATGGCTTTAAAATTGGAAGCTTTTAAATACAGATGCAGTTTTCAGGCAAGGTTAGCAAAGACAAAATCCAATTTCACAGTTGTTTCACTTTCACGGGGAGATTTAAGCCACTTAGATCACCATTTTATTAGACACTATATCATAAGGATCTCATAGTCAAAATAATAAAGGTTCTTTATTGTTATCCATTATTTTACATATTCTGGTGGCTTCTATGATACCAAAACCTCCAGTCAAAAGTAAATAAAGCATATTAATAATAGTTATTATTAATTATACAATCAATCAAACCAATGATCCAGTCAAATTATAAACATACATATATTTCCGTAATGAAGAATGCACTATTGTTTATGCTGAAAATGTTAGATAAATATCGATTAAATCATGTATCAGTTTAAACGGCAATATTACCCGATGTCTCTAGTATTAGATTTGTGCGAAGAAAATGCTGGGAACGGCTTCTTGTAATCATCTCAGAGTATAAACAGCATATGCTAAAACTATGCTTTATGTTTTATGTAGCATTTTAAAGGAAAGACAAAAGACGAACACTGAGGAGGCTCATTGAAGTATTCAGTCTCTTAAATTCATCATTTGGTGGAAATGCTTTCAAAAGCATGACATTGTTTTGGCTTTGTGCAACTTTAGGCAATTTTAGTGGCAGATTTTTCTGTTTGACAAGGTAGAGAATTACCTAATTGAATAAGACTCACCATAACCCTGAACTGGATAAATGTTGTGCAACAGGCATGTATTGAAGGATGGTCATTTTTCTCCATGGCTATGGTGATAAATCAGATAGGTATTTTCGAATCACAGCAGTTATATAATTCTAGGAAAAGCCCAGCAGTCCTGCCTAATAGCCTATACATACTCTCACCTCCGTCAATCAAGAAAAGAAAGCAACACAAACATGCGCTAATTATAAAACCAGGAAGATGGCATAGCTGCTCAATCACTGGAATCAATATCTTCGGTCTGATGTCATAACTGTGGCTTGAGGTGGGATCTGCCCTGATGAGGCTGCTGCAAATGATATTTTGTCCTGGCAATAACCCAATAAAGCCCATTATAACTAATGGGAAAGTGGCATGTGCCCTTTTCCTCGTCCGGTCACCCCCTGTGTAATTCACAGAGCCCTGAGTTGCTGTGTATTTCACAAGCAGGTATCAGTGCTAAGGGTCACGGCTCAGTTCTGCAGTGCATGTAATTCATCAGAGCGGCCAGTGAGAGAGAGGAACAGAAAAGGCGCCGGATCCGGCTCTGCCTGATGGCCTTTACGTACCCAGGAAGTCGTCTGAGATGACGACACGCACCCTTCAGCTGATGATTCATCCCCCACAGACTGAGTTAGGAGCATCATTAAACTTCCTCTGTGAGAACCGTCACTGCGACAGTGGCCTTCAGCACTAAATAAAGACTGTATTTCCCTTGACCAAGGTTAAAAGTAGTATGTGTGTTAAGAAAAAACCAGACTCAATGGAAGAGTTCAACAACATCCATACACCAAACATAGCCAGAGCATGATGCAGCTGAAATTTCATCCAAAAAACAAACAAGGTAGACCTCTTTGGTGCATTTGGTGATAAATCCGATAAGGTGAATTTCAATGCTCCCTTCTAATCAAACAAATTGTAGGAGCCCTTTGCTTCAAGGCTTGTGGATGGCAGGAAATGAATGCCGACCAGGAAAAGAAATGTGCAGGCTTTTATGATATTGGATGGAAAAGTGGAATTAAAATGAAAAGCTCAAATGTATGCCAAAATCATTCAGTCCATTTCAATGGGAACAGACTTGATGTATTATGGAGCTGGTGAGTTCTCAACAGGGAAGTGTTGTCAAGGTGACCTTGGGGCCTCTTCCAGGGTGGAAGGGCTCTGTTTGAAGTTATTGCTGCCCTCTACCCCACTCATTTTTGGATGGTGCTGCATGAATGAAAATTTGGAGTGATGTAGTCATTTAATCAGTGATTTATGATCCATATCCATTAAAAACTACTTTGGGAAAACATCTAGCTAGAAATCCAACTACACTTGACAGACTGAAGGATGAATGTAGAATATATAAATCTGACAAAGAAAGCATGAAAATAGTAAGCGTCACCATCCCCCTTGAGGACATTCCTGTCTATATATGAGGTTAGTCAGAAAAATACTCTGTGCCTGTGTATGTGTGTGTGTTTGTGTGTGCGTGCGTGTGTGCGAGCGGGTTTACCTATCCTTATGGGGACACAATGTCCCCATAACGTGATAAATATCAATTTTTTTTTCCTTATGGGGACCGGTTCCTGGTCCCCATAAGGGAAAACTCTATTTTATAAAAATCAGTGACTGCTATGAAAAAACTAAAAATGCAAAAAGTCTTGTATTTCATTAGGTTACTTATGGGTTATGGTTAGGGCAGGGTAGGGGTTAAGGTTGTCATAGTTAGCATTAGCATTTTTCCCATTGAAATGAATGAGCA
>JAABNY020000046.1:17932439-17943756 GCA_015164015.2 Brevimyrus niger
AATTCTCCTGCCCCACTCCCCCCCCCCAACCCCCATAGCCATGGCACAAGAATTTCACCGTGTCCCTCCATACACATGTGACAGTAAAACTTGAAACTTAAAACTTGAAACCTAAGAAGTGAGCGCCCTGCCGTATCGCCTGGCATCTTTGTTAGTAATGGCCACTTCCTGGGTACCTTTTATGTCAGAGATCAGTCCCTTTATTCTCAGATTATGCTGATTGCCAAGCAGAAAACAAATGGTAATTATAGGTTTGCTTCCCTCATATTCATATTCAGGAAGTACCTTTGAACACATGAGGAAATTAGTCTGTGTGTATGATCACTTCCTACTCCACTAAATAAAAAAATAAATAAATCTGTATCAAAGACAATAATGACTTCTTCAGATCAAATGTTGTTTATGAGATAAATCTGTGAAGACTTTGAGTCTTTTTTTTTATTGGTTTTGTATAGCATGTGGCATTTTTGCTGAAACAGCAGGCAAATGTTGAATATCAACATTAAAATAATTCAGCCAAAAAGGTTTAGATTTTAATGTCAGGCACAAGAATTTAAATTAGATAATTAGAAGAATATGTGGATTTAGGAGACAGAATTCCACCTATGGGCAGATTGTTGTTCAGATGGTAGAGAATTATAGATATACGCTTTTTATCTTGCATTGTAACACAATATGTAACACTTAAAGTCTGAATTAATCAGAAAACTGAGTACAAAATAGAAATGATTAATTAAACTTAAAGCTTTCTTTACAAATGAGATCTTCATTGTTTGTATTCATTCTTGTATTTGTAATCCTTTTTAAAAACTGATTTGAACCTTTTGTACTGTTCTCATAAAACACATAAAAAATACTAATAAATCATTTGAATTATTTGGTATATTCAGCATAAAAGTAACTGTCACGAACTTTTGAATTTCAAGAAATTTTCAGGAGAGTCAACTAAGTTAAGCTGGCTTAGAATTAACGTGATCTACGATAGGGACCTTTATATGTTATGTTTAGAAATAATTCATTTTAAATTAATTTGACATTTCAACTACTCTAGAAAACAAATGTATATAAAATCCATTATATTTTTAGAGAAACACTGTAAAATAAACACGCATTACTTGTTAAAACGTGTGTTATACATGAGCACGCAGTTCAGACAAATGATGCGCAGTGGGCATTCTTTGAACTTCGGCAAGCTGTGCGAACTGCCTAGTGAGGTTACGCAGGCTTAGCATTGTGTAAAGCAAAGGGAGCTGGACTACGTACTCTGCGTAGTAAAAGTACGCAGAGTCGGTGTTCTGCGTGTTGCCAATAAAGTTTTACGTATTGAATTTCTATTTAACAAGCGCTAAATATGGCGGAGTACGATCTTACTACCAAGATCGCTCATTTTTTGGACCGGCATTTAGTTTTTCCTTTGCTGGAATTCCTTTCTGTAAAAGAGGTATGTATATAATGTATTACAGAGTTAAAATTCAGTTCGATGTTTAGTAGTTTGCTTATTGGTTGTCCGGCTTTAGCTGATTTGCTTTCAACCATGTGAGTCCCTGTGTGCCGGGTACACTAGGCCTGAGTATTGAGAATGCGCATCAGACTCGCTAATCGATGCTATCAGTATTGGAAAGTTGTCCTTCATAACCATAGTTCAGCTGATCACCAATGTCGGGATTAGTTTATTATAATATATAGTTGTTGCCTTTTGCATGGAAATTTGGCTATTTAGCCACTGAATATATCTAATATCGGGTGCGGTGTGTGAAGAGACTCTTCAATTAAAGTCGTTTTAAATCGGGGTAGACGTTTTAGTAGCATCATATTCAGTATCATATAGTTACATGTGGCACCTAATTAGCTGTTGTCTCGGTCAGCTATCTTCAATAGTTATGTATCAGCAGTATGCTTTAAAGAGTATTGCTCTGTTTGGTTTGTACATCTATTTGGATGTGCTTTAGTCATTAAAATTGTGAAGGATAACTGTCAAAAAAAAAGACTAGACTCGGACAAACTACCTCGTAAAGAGAAACAGTTGTAGAAGCTCACTGACAGAATAGTTGCTAGGGATGCCAATTGCGACGCATCTGGCATGACACGCACGTTTTCAGACTCCCACATTCACGTAAACTTACAGCAAATCTATATTATTCCATTAGAAACCTAAAATTACCTACATCAGAAGCATCGGGGTAGTTTTCAAACCCTACAAGCTGTTTACAAGATAATAAAATTGTTACATGCCATTAAATGTCTGTGCAGACTATTCTCAAATTGAAAGTCTCACTCCAACCAGCTGACCAAAGTTGACAACCAGTGGTTGAAATGCGCGGTCTGATGAACCTGAATAATATTGAATTATGAGTAATTGTTCATACTTTTTCTTGTTGAAAGTCAAGTGATGCCTTCAAGGACAATGTTTGCTGGTATGGGCAGCCATCTTGCTGGAGTCATTAGGTCCAATTACTGCTGTACAAAGTCATATAATGAACAAGATATCCATCCATCCATTTTCCAACCCGCTTGTCCTACTGGGTCGTGGGGGGTCCGGAGCCTATCCTGGAAGCAACGGGCACGAGGCAGGGAACAACCCTGGACAGGGGGCCAGCCTATCGCAGAGCACACTCACACGTGCACACCTATGGGCACTTCAGCAACTCCAGTTAGCCTCAGCATGTCTTTGGACTGTGGGGGGGAAACCAGAGTACCTGGAGAAAACCCACGACGGCACAGGGAGAACATACAAACTCCACACACATGTAACCCAGGAGGAGACTCAAATCCCGGTCCCAGAGGTGTGAGGCAACAGTGCTAACCACTGCACCACCATGCCGCCGCCACCATATATATATGGCTAATTTACATATCCAGGTGCTGCCTATGATGTAGTCCAGGGGTCACCAACTCCAGTGCTGGAGGGCTACTTTCCAGTAGGTATTCTATCCTACCCGGCTTCTGATGAGCCTCGCCTGCTCCTGGTATTTATCTGAGAACTACTGTTGTTCTTCAGAAGCCAGGTAGGATAGAAAACCTACTGGATAGTAGCCAGGACCAAAGTTGGTCACCCCTGATGTAGTCCATCCCTCATAGTGTCCTCATATTCCAAAATGATAATGTCCTCAGACATTGCTAAAGAAATTTAAGTAGAATGAATTTTTGACATCCTTCAATCCCTAGATCCAAGTATCACTGAAGTTTTATGGGAAGTTCACAGGCACAGAGTTCAGACTAGAGTTCCACATCCTTCATCCCTAAAAGATCTAGAGGCTTTTGTTCTTGAAGGCTGGTCCAGTCTCCCACTACACACAGTTCAGGGCTTGTCTTGCGGCGTTCCACGAGGGACTCCAGCTCTAATGAAGCCAGTGGGTGGTTCTGCTTCTTATTGGGTCGTCGATATCAGTATATCATTAGTAGGAGTATAACAATACACACAAATCATGGCTTGGTACATTGCTCGGTACTGAAGGTACGTTTTTGGTACAGCGGGGGTAAAAGAAACAAAACACAAATTTCTTCTTTATTTCTTTAAACAGTGGTTTAATGAAAATTTTTTTACTGTCTTAAGTAAAAAGTCTCTCTTGATACTGCTGTAACCTAATAATTAAAAAACACTGACTTAAAAGTAATTAAAAATAAATATTCTGTTAAGTAAATATATAAAATAAATATCCATCAAGGTGTGCATTTAGAAACTAACTGTACCTGATCTGTGCTGCATTTGCATTAGCAGCTTTCAGCTTTATATTAGAACTATACAACAAAAATGCAAAGCGTAACAAAATAATTATTCACTTTGATGCAGCATTAAAAAAATACCTGTGCAGTACTTGTATTTGCATTAAGAACTTCCAGCTTCCACATAGTGGTGCAGTTTCATCTGCCCCTTTCCGAATGTTGCTCTGGGGAAACGCACAAACACAAAGATTCAGCATTTGCAGTATTTGTTCGATACTTATGCATACCGAACCAAAATTTTCATTACGAGTATGTGCACCATTGCACTCCTAATCATTAGGTGTTTCTGTTATTTTGTCCATGCCCTCTAGCTGGGCAGTTATTAAATTAGCTGGTACACGTCTCATAATCTCAGAATCACACATATTTAAGCGTTTTCTTATTGTTTTTCTAGGAGTTCAAGTAGCATTTGGTGAATAAGTAGTATTTTATAAGCACTGGAATTTTTTTAAATGTAACATTTTTACCTTGAATTTCTCACTGCGTATTCAGACAGTGTGATCATTTTGTGCCGTCCAGAAAATATTTACCATGCGGATCGTTTTCTGCATGTGCCCTTTCTGCAGTCTAAGATGGATGATCTTTGATCTGTGACGGTGCTGAAATGCATCCCCATACTATGTCCAAACTTGCAGTGTCTTAACTTCTTGCCTCTGTTCTTCCAATCAGATATACAATGAGAAGGAGCTACTTCAGGGGAAGCTGGATCTCCTCAGCGACACCAACATGGTGGATTTCGCCATGGATGTGTACAAAAACTTGTACCCTGACAAGGAGATCCCAAACTGTGAGTTATTCAGCAGAGATGCTATACAGAATGAATCATTTCTACCCATGATGTATATTCTGCCATGTTTTCATCTAAGACTTATGATATTTATGATATTTCATTATAATGGGAATTTAATAAACAGTATATAATATCGTCAGCAAACATTTTGTAACTCCAGCTTGCCCCAGCAGTGTCAAATTGTGTGGTCATTGTGGCCATGTCTATATTTCTAGAGAATGCTTTGTGGCACAAGTGCTGTGACTTAATCTTGGCGAAAATTCAGGATAGAGCAAGTCAGGGTTTTGGCAAAGTAAACTAAACAAAGGTTTAGAAAGAAATGCCAAGTCTTCTGGCTGGAGGGACCGTCCACATGATTTACCTCTGACTGGCTGCCTCATTCCAGACGGCGAAGCGCATTCTCCTGGAAAATCCCACCCTATGCTTCCTTGATGGAGGGAGGGGGGGGGTCCTCATTTTGTCCACAGTCCATTTGTCCATGAACAACTTGTGTCTTTATTGTTGGATTGGCTTATCAGTCATGACTAAATAACAAAGGTAACACTTTGTTTTTAGTAATTTAGAAACGCGTTCATAATGCATTGTAATGCATTCATAAGGCATTATGGACATGATTGTAAATATTTATCAAAATGCATGTTATTTCTGAATATGATTATAAATTACTAAAATATGGCCTCAGGTAATGTGTCGTCAAAACAAATTTGTTTGTCTATTTCATCTGAAGACATTAAAGCAGATACACTAAAGTATTGAGACCAATTATTGAACTCCGGTGTTCCAATCACTTCCATAGCCAAGTGAATAAAATCAAGCACCTAGGCATGCAGACTGCTTCTGCAACCATTTTATGAAAGAATTGGTTTCTCTCCAGGATCTCAGTGAATTCACGCATGGTACTGTGGTAGGACGTCACCTGTGCAATAAGTCCATTCATTAAATTTCCTCACTACCAAATATTCCATGGTCAATTGTTAGTGGTATAATAAAGTGGAATCAATAGGGAACAACAGCAACTCAGCCATGAAGTTGTAGGCCACGTAAAATCACAGAGCGGGGACAACGCATGCTGAGGCGCACAGTGTACAGAAATCACCAACTGTCTGCAGAGTCAATAGCTACAGACCTTTAAACTTTGTGTGGCCTTCAGATTAGCTCAAGAACAGTGTGTAGAGAACTTCATGGAATGGGTTTTCATGGCTGAGCAGCTGCATCCAAGCCTTACATCACCTAGTGCAATGCAAAGTGTTGGATGCAAGATGTAAAGCACAACGCCACTGGACTCTAGAGCAACAAATCACGCTTTTCTGTCTGACAATCCGATGGACGAATCTGGGTTTGGCGGTTGCCAGGAGAACGGTACTTGCCTGACTGCATTGTATCAAGTGTAAAGTTTGGTGGAGCGGGATTATGGTGTTGGGTTGTTTTTCAGGGGTTGGGCTTGGCCCCTTAGTTCCAGTGAAAAAAAAACTGTTAATGTTGCAGTATTTGAAGCCATTCTGGACAATTTCATGCTCCCAACTTTGTGGAAACAGTTTGGGGATGGACCCTTCCTGTTCTGACATGACTGCGCACCAGTGCACAAAGCAAGGTCCATGAGAACATGGATGAGTGAGTCTGGTGTAGAGACATTTGACTGGCCTGCACAGAGCCCTGACCTCACCCCAATAGAACATCTTTGGTATGAATTAGAATGGGAACTGAGCCAGGCTTTCTTGTCCAACATCAGTGCCTGACCTCACAGATACTCTTCTGGACGAATTGCCAAAAATTCCCATAAACACACTCTTAAACTTTGTGGACAGCCTTCCCAGAAGAGCTGAAGCTGTTATAGCTGCAAAGGGTGGGCCAATTTCATATTAAAGCCTATATATTAAGAATTGGATGTCATTAATTACATTGTGTGTGTGTAAAGACAGGTGTCCCAAAACTTTTGGCAATATAGCATGAACTTCCTGTCAGGCCGTCAGATTAGTCTCTCTGCAAATAAGCTGGACCAGCTGTGGTGTAAAACCTCTGAAGTCTCGAAGGTAATATTTACTCCACAAAATTGCCCAGAGCTTTTTAGAGATTTATAATTAGATATTTATTTTTTGATATTTCATTATATTGTACGTCATCTGGCAAGATATGAGCTGCTAACCGTTACCTCTTTGAAAGAGGGCAGGTGTGTTACATTCCGAGCCCAGGACTGACCCTGACCTGTGCCCCCCCCCCATCCCACAGCCTTGAGGGAGAAGAGGACCACTGTGGTGGCCCAGCTGAAGCAGCTGCAGTCAGAGACTGAGCCCATCGTCAAGATGTTTGAGGACCCTGAGACAACGAGGCAGATGCAGTCCACCAGGTCAGCTCTGCTGCCAAATGGAAGCCCTTTGGGCCCAGCCTTGGGCAAACCAACCCTCTCATGCTCATTGATTTAACTGTAAGCTGACATTCACCGTATAGTACAGCATGAGAGAGTAGCATATGCAGTGGTACCTCGGTTCTCGAACTTAATCTGTTCCGGACTCTGGATTGAATCCTAAAAAGTTCAAGTTCTGATTGAATTCTTCCCATAAGAAATAATGGAAAACCAATTAATTGTTCCCGGCCCCCCAAAATCACATCTGAGCTTAAGATGGGGGAAAAAAAAATTGCTTCGTAGCTGAGCTTTTGTAGGTAAGGAGCTTTTAATCTCTGATGCCCCAGTCTTCAGGCCATTAGCCTTTTCTGTTGAATACATTCAGAATCAATGTTTCTAACTTTGTTAGAAAATACTAATGAGCAGTAGCAGATCGCTTTGCTTTAGTTCTCCGATTGTATATACAGCTCTGGGAAAAAAATTGAGACCACTCTATATATTTTTTCCTTCTTAATCTGTATTGTTAAATCCTGGTTTAATCGTGGTTCTGCTGGCAGAAGGCTACACTAAGGGGCACATGACTTCCAGGCTCAAAATTTCTAAGACCACAGTATACAAGAACAAGTTGAAGCAGGAGACCCTGGGAACATCCTTAAACCCGCTAGGAAGATGGCGGAAGCGACTCTCTAATGCCGGAGATGACTGGCAGATTATTCAGCGGATATATGAATCGGAGGATGACATCGTGACCTTCAAAAGGAATGGGAGACATTGAGCGGTGTGAAGTGCACTGCTAGGACAGGTCATATCAGGCCCCTAGAAGAAGGATGGAAGTCCCATAAAGCAAGGAAGAAGCTCTTCATCAATGGCCGCTTTTCCATCGCACCAGCTATCATAGTTTTGGTACTTTGAGAAAGTATGAAAAGTACGGCGTTTTTGACTGTTGTACTGTGGTACCAAATGAAATCAGTGTAAGACGGGGTGTTTTGTACTGAATTCAAATTATGAGTATGGTATATTATCGGACTTGACAACGTGCAATATTAATACCAATATTGCTCGTTATACACATCCGTTTCTTACATTACTAGTCAGATTAAGATCAGGCTTTTTCCTTACTTTCAAATCCGTATCGACATTATAATGCAGGAGCTTTTAAATTTCGTTTGTTTCACTTAAATATTTTTAGTCTTACACTCTTATTGGCAAGCTTTGCAATTTAAATGATTCCTTTCTTGTATGCTTAAAGTTTAGCTCCACTGCATTAGCATGAGCGCTGCATGTGATTTCAGACAGTCAAAATCATTTTCATTTTTGCCGTTGAGAGAGATGTATTAACTCCATTTTGTGTTTTATAAATGCCCCAGTATTGATTACAACAGAATTACATTGCTAGGGCAGCACTGTGTATGTGTGGAGGAAGGCCCACCCCAAAATACCAATGAAGTACCTCAGCTGGCTTGGCATTTTTGGTGCTGGTACCAGAAGTCAATGGTAAAGTGAAAGTACTGTACCAGATGTACCATTCTTGGTGCGGTGGAAAACATCTAATGAGAAGCAAGGAAGAGTCAGGCTGTATATTACACAGACGTGTACCCATAAATTGACAAAAGAGTGAAACTGCAAATTTTGCTGTGGTCTCTTAATTTTTTTTCCAAGAGCTGTATTTCTTGATTGCTTTTTGTCCTTTAAAATTGGTTTTGTGGTTTATGTTGAGTGCAATTTATGATTTAGTAGATGTCTCAGCTTTAGTTACAAGGTTGTTTTCTCTCTTTTAGAGATGGAAGGATGCTCTTTGATTATCTGGCTGAGAAGCATGGCGTAAGTACCGACAGATCTGCTCTTCAAGTGGCCTCTTCTGTTTGTTCCTTTGTGAAGTCAGTGATCTGCTGGGATGTTCGCTCACACCCTCTACGTCGCGTCATGTTTTACAAATGCTTGGTTGTTTACATTTTGCAGGCCTGATTGGGAAATATTTGTGACCAAGTGGTCGAACCTCAAGCCCAAGTACATGGCCAGACTAGAAATTTGAGGCTCTGTTATGTGTTGGATAGACGTCAGCAGCCTTTGCATCTTTAAATGTGTTTGAGTGAAACTTTGAGAGAGCTCGAATGATGAGTTGTTAAATACCATCATTACTGAGGAGCCAGCAGTGATCTCTCTCAGCTAAATCTCGCCTCGTTTCCGAATTGTGTTTTTCAGTTTCGCCAGGAGTACCTGGATACTCTGTATAGGTATGCCAAGTTCCAGTACGAGTGCGGAAACTACTCGGGAGCTGCTGAGTATCTCTACTTCTTCCGTGTTCTGGTAAGTTCTTCAGTTCTTGGACCAAATAGCAAACAACTGCCTAGCTACATTCTTCCCTGTACTGTTAAACATTACTTTGTCATGCTTTGGAGTTACACTCTTGTAAAATCATAATTCTGCATCCAGTTTTTTGGGAAAATATGTCAGTGTTCAGTTATTTATATGTTAATATTATTATTGGCACTCAGTGTGAAAAACTGACTTTATTGTTGCATCTGACTTTCTTTGGCCCTCTCACCTCCTGGCATTACCTCACATGTGAATGTCCAGGCTAATGTTAAATGTACTTTGGTGTCATGGCCCTGCTTGATCCCAGTAAAGGGTCGCACCTCAGTTAGGCCTGAGGGCTGTCTGTTCTTCTGGCTGATTGGCTGCTTGTCACAGGTTCCTTCCACAGACAGAAACGCTCTCAGCTCCTTGTGGGGGAAACTGGCTTCTGAAATACTTATGCAGAACTGGGAGGCCGCCATGGAAGACCTCACCCGCTTAAGGGAGACCATCGACAACAATGTAAATGCTCTCTGCTTGCCAGTTATCGTTAGCCTAGCCTAGTGCGGCTTTAATTGTATTTAAGTCTGTTTCGGTTGATTTGTTTAAGGGATAAATCTTTATTATTTTTTCTTTTCTTAATTTTCCAATTAAGTGTATACAAATTTGGTTGATCATTGGTTTCCTGTATATTCTGGTTCTGTAGGTTTTTGTTTGCTAACTCTGAACATTTATTACCAGATCTGCAGAATCCTTTTCGGGGTTGTGTTCAGTTTCTTTTTATTGGAATGGATGTTTTTCTCAGCCTGAGGAGAGAAGTTATTCTTTATGGCGTTGCGTCATGCTGTTAGGCGTTGATGCAATGTTTGGCGAGTGGACTCTTCCATGCATCTTCATTCTGTTCTGTAGTTGTAAGTTGTGGCAGTGAGACAGCGGGGATTGGCAGTGTTGCATGCTGGGGAAGTAACCGCTTCTCCACCCTTCCTCCATGAAAGTCCGTCAGCTCGCCCCTCCAGTCCCTGCAGCAGAGGACCTGGCTCATCCACTGGTCCCTCTTCGTCTTTTTCAACCACCCCAAAGGCCGGGACAACATCATCGAGCTGTTCCTCTACCAGCCACAGTGAGCATCCTGGGCCGAAGCTCTTCAGTCAGTCGCGGTGGGGTGGGCGGGTTTAAACGGGCAGTGGGATTTGCGGGTGCTGGGGAAGGGGCCGGGGCCGTGTGACCGGTGCAGGAGTTCAGAGGCAGCGCAGAGCGTCTTCTGCATCCCCTGCTATTGATTCCACATGTCGTGCTGAAAGGAAATGCTTTTATTGTGGTCCACTATCAAAGCACCTATTTTAATGTGTTTTGGAGTTCGGTTTCATGTTATTAACCATATTGTGCTTAATGTAAACCATGACGTTGGCATCTACGTTTCAGAAAAGAATGTTTTGATTCCTGTTTACAAAGAATGGCCCAAGTGAATGAGTATAACACAAAGGTTCCCTTGACGTTCACTGCTAGTTTGAGTTGGGTGATCGCCACGAGTTCCCTGCATGTCTGCTGTTCGGTCCCTTGGCCTGTTGCCCCCGCATCACATCCTCTATTGGCCCTCACAGGGCAAACTTCTCCATAACCTTGCACTACTTTCAGATCCGCCCTTCGCAGCCCCGTAACAGCGCACTGATACTCTGCCAATGCAGAATTAGCCATTCACCTGTTGTGAAACCTGTAAGGCTGCATTTCGCTGTGTTATCGTTTACTGAGGGGAAAATGTGATCCCCTATCAGCAGGCCGATGTGGCTAGGAGCCTTGTAATATGCTACTAGCTCTTCAATAATGTAATTTTATTTCAAGAAGTTATTTTGAATAGAAACACATTGTATCATATATTTATGGAGTTGCTCGCCAGTACATCTGATATAAGGTATTGTCTTTGCATCGATCATTTTAGTGGAACAGTTTTATGTCTCGTTCTTTCGCTTTTAACATGGTACTTTCACAATTTGTTTGCTAAGCTAACTACTTCGCTGTAGTAAATGTGATGTAATTTAAACAAAAAAAATAATAATCCTGAATCCGGTTGTCAGTGTGAAGTCCTTAATATTTTGGGTGACGTCTCTGCCTGTCCAACACCGACGCACTCCCACCATCACGACGCACTAATCCTACCAGCCGTGCAAAGC
>JAABNY020000046.1:17943856-17954753 GCA_015164015.2 Brevimyrus niger
TTGGATTTTGTCCAAGCGCAGGCCACTTGCCCTCTGCCATTGCAGCCGAACGTATTCGCTTACGTCAGATTTATCTCCGGCCAAACCTTTATTGACTTTAGCCCTGCTAATTTTAGCCCATTTTGTTTGTAATGAAAGCATTCTTGGGGTACTTTAACGTGCACCAGTGTCACCTGTTATAGCCGGTTGTATTACGAAATACCCACTTGTCTAAGAGGGACGGCGAGAGCAGATGCGATATTGAACAGATCCCAGCAATACAAATGGACGGGAGATTGTGTGTTGTGACTTCAACTCCTCCCAGGTCTTGCATTCCAGCATTGATTTCTTTCTATTTTTTTATTTTTTTCTGCGATCTGAGAAGCCGAACAACAAGGCTTCAGAGTAAGGCAATAGCTGAATCTCAGTGTGTATCTTGTCTAATTAATTCCAAGGGCAACCGCATAGTCGTTGTCATCGGATGCCCTGCAGTATGGGTACAAATGGGAAACACAATGCCCGCTGTAGCACAGGGTGGATGTTGCATGTGGGCATCCTTGTTGATTTAATTTTGCGTTGTGAAATCGGAGCCGCACTGTCTTCTTCAGACAAGGAGAATATTGCACCCACTGTTCTCTAGACAACTTTCAAGCTCAGCTGACTGGGGTGACAGTTTGTCTTCATATCTGTAGGTAATGGCTGACAAAGCGCTTAAGCTCATTAAAACAATTTTAGGCATTAATATGATTACATGTAACTGGTTAATCTGGAAACCTCAGTTCTGCCATTAATTGGCAGAATGGGATTCAGCTTCATTCAAATGTCGGTGACATACCATGTAAAATAATGGCCTCCAATTTAGGGTTGGCCACTATGACGCAATATTTTATCTTTGATAATCATGACGATATAATTCAAGGCTCAATTTTTGGTTGTATGACCACCATCTGATTTTGTCGAACAAAGATACTGGTGATCGGCACCTGGATGCATGGGTTATCTAAAGGGGAAAAAAGGCCATAACCTTTATAACACATATTATTAGTTTTGCACATCAGTGTCTTGATGCTAATGCTAATTTCGCTAGTATTTGACGCTAACCCGAAGACGCCGATTGTCGCATACGTGTTAACGGTAAATTGTAATGTGCGTGGTGTCAGCAGTTAGTAAGCGTGAACGATACTGTTGCTCTCCAAACCTAGCGGCACCTTTACTGAGCAGACTCTTCTGCGGTGGATAACCGAAGTGAGCTGGAAGCGTGCCGTAACTAGTCTCTCTTTGCGGTGCGTTTATGGCTCAGGTCCTGTATGCCTGTAGAAAAGCGCCATAATGGACTTGTCTCAGTGGGCAATGGATGTACGTCAGTGTGGTTTTCATGCATTACGAATGTTCGGTGTCATCGGTGACGTTTCCTTTTCCACAGGTACCTCAACGCCATTCAGACCATGTGCCCCCACATACTGCGCTACCTGACTACCGCCGTCATCACCAACAAGGACGTCCGGAAACGGCGACAGGTTCTCAAGGACCTGGTGAAGGTCATCCAGCAGGTGGGAGCTCAGCCATCTGCACACGATCACCCACCCCGTAGCTTTCCTGCCGTAGGTCATTTAAATGGGGGAATTAGCCTGCTGACTGCCTAATGGGCTAATCCAAGAGGGCAATGGCTGTACAGATGTTTTGTGAGCGAACGAGCAGCAGGACATGGTAATCGGAACATGGTAACAATTTGTGGGGCTGTTTTTTTGTAATTTTTTTTGACTGGGAGACGCGCCCTAATCCCCCATAACATTGCTGATGACTGTTAGAAAAATCTTTCTTTACAAAACATTCCACGCGGTCCTGTCTTTCCTGGTCCCGGTTTGCAGCCCTTTGATCTGATGAGATCTGCTTTTCCTCTGGTTTCAAATGGCATGATTAATACAGGTTCTTTTTTAAAGTTCTGGGTTGGTATGCAAAGTGTTTCTGAAGGCTTGTTTTTCTGGTCTCTCAGTTGTTGCATGATTGAGCCGCTGGATCTTTTGGAGTGGGTCCAGTCTGCAGACTGGACCTAAACACTGCAGACTGGACCTAAACACTGCAGACTGGACCTAAACACTGCAGTGTTTAGGTTCAGTTACAGTTCCTGCAATGATTTTGGTGTCCCGAGGCTCACGTAGCTGTAAAAATGGCTTCCTCTTAAGCCCAATAAAACTGTTTGCTCACCGCTGTGGTTGGTCAGAGATCTTGTGTTTACTGCCTCATGCCTTTAAGTTGGTGTGTGGAACGTCTTGGGTTCAAGCCCAGTACCAGCCGAGGTTGAATCCTTTTTTTGGATGGTGTGTGGCTCTGTGGGTTAAGGCTTTGTGCCTGTGATCAGAAGGATGCTTCAAGTCTCGTGGTCGGCCAATTGATTTTACCATTGGGTCTCAAGCAAAGCCCTCAACCCCAATGGCCCCAGGGACTGGCTGACCCTGATTTTATGTCGCTTTGAATAAAAGCACCAGCTTGGTAAATGTACTCGCATGGACACTGAGACTTTGTGAATTTATTCTCTCGTTAGGAGTCTTACACATACAAGGACCCCATCACAGAGTTTGTGGAGTGTCTGTACGTCAACTTCGACTTCGACAGCGCGCAGAAGAAGCTGCGGGAGTGTGAGTCGGTAAGCCAGAGAGCTGCACCTCTTCCACGCTGCTGTAAGCATTGGGACCCCCCCAAACACGGCCTAACTCTGTCCTCCTGGCCTCCATCTGTAGAAGTATGACCATTTACAAGAACAATTACATTTTTATAACATTTTTCCATATTGGTTTACATGGGGGGGGGTGTCAGGGGGGGTAAGCAGACCACAAAAAAACCAAGTGTGTGTGATATTAGAGTACATACTGTCCGTGAGACGGTGAATATCGTCTTACAGGATCTGAGCGGAGAGGGAGGGAGGACCTCATTTGCATGAGGTCTATGAACATGTCCTGCTCCCCTTATTTAATTATTTACACACACATGGTCCACATCATGGACCTTTGACCCTGCCTATAACTGTAAGTAAGCTGTGAGGCTTTTTCCCTTTTCATCCCCCACTAACCCAGGCCTCATTAGTTGTCGCGTATGTGTTCTTGTCAGCTTGCCCTCCTTGCATTTTCCTCTCATTAAATGCCTCCCACCCTTCCCCGTGCCTTTTCAAATCGATCTTTGAAGCGGGGAGAAGTATTCGGTCACTTCAGATTGGTAATGAGTGGTTAAAATTGTGAGCCCACCCCCCTCGCTCTTTTGCTGCCGCCAGTTGATGTGGCTTCTATGTAAATCTGTGTTTCCCAACCTGATCCTGGGGGAACCACAGACGGTCTGTGCTTTTCCTCCCGCCCAGAACCCTGCCACAGAGTTCATTTTTTTGCACCCAGGAGCAAAAATGTGGACCGTCTGCATGTCCCTGAGGACTGGATTGGGAACCACTGATGTAGAGGGTGCTCCCCAATAAAAGGTTCATTAGCAGGATGCTAGGGGCTTTTGGGGCGCTTGTGAAAGTAGGGGTTTATGGGGGGGCGAGAGGTTCTTGCATCTTTCCTGCTACTGAGTGAATGGTTCCCCCACTCACAGGAAAAACTGAGCTCAGGAAGCCCTTGAGTTGCGCTGGGGAGCTGAGCTGGTTGGCTGTTAGTCAAGGTTTGACATTTGGATTCCCAAGGGCTTCAGTGCATTGCAGGTTTCGAGGTTTCAGTGGCAAAATTCATGGTAGACAAGCTTCATTTTTGGCAAATCTGTTGTCAACTATTTTCACACTCATCGCCTCATTTTTGAATTGGTATAAAAACCTGGAAACCAGTAGCAAAATATCTACTCATTTACAAAATATGTCCATAGTTGACTGTAATAATTGACTCCGTAAATGATGCTGTTTCTCGGTCATTGCAAAACCAAAGTGATTACTGCATTTTTATCTGACGACTGCTGGTGTAACTGTTTCATTTACTTTTTATAGTGAAAGGAAACTTTATTTTAATTAAACTTTATATGAATGGTTACAAGTAAATTTGTATGGTTTGGGCAAAAGCTTAGTTTCCATGGATAACTATGAAGTAACTGACCAGAATTTTACTAAAATACCATTTATTAGAAAATGTGTCCCACTATTTAAGAAGCACTAGTGAGATTAAGATTTCCCTTCCCAGTAACAAGAAACAATGTTAAGTTCAAGGTCCTTACATTGCACAATTAATGGTGACGACCTGCACCTTTTCATGAATCAGAGAGATGGTGAGTACCCGGTATGGATTTTCTATGTTATTCTGTATGATAATATACAAATGGCAGTTTACATGGTAATAGGACCTGGGTTGATTAAGAATGTACTTTTGAAAGACAATTTTTTTGTTACAAAATTGATATTGATGCATAATTAACATTTCATGGGTTTAATTTTTACCTAGGTGGAATTTTAGTATCTGGTGTGTGACCAAAACCACAGCACTCTGGATGTTAACGTTTAGAGAAGAGAAAGTTGGAAAACGACGTAATTGGCCTGTATTCTGAAGACTGAGGTTTTTTTTAAAAAAAAAAATGTCACTTTTTCTTGATTTAATTTAGTGCAGACCCATGAAATTCTTGCCAATTTTAAGAGAATTAAGTAAACGCAACTGCATAAATGTGTATGCTACATATCCAGTAAGGTAGTGTTTATTTAGCGACAAAAGACATTTTTCTAATAAGAGTTTTGGCAGTGTAGTTTTTAAAGTTGGATGTTTTCAGAATTATTTAAAAAGACACACACTCCTGATACTGTTCTGAGTCTTAAATGGTTCTGCGATTTGAAGCAACACCAAACATGTTTGTCTGCAGGAAAAGTAAAAATGTTCACTTTTTTTTAATGAATACATTAGTTACTCAATTGGACTATTAAGTGCAATGTTATTGCTTCTAGATGCATGATAAACAGCCATGTGGCAAAAACTAGCTGAACGGTTTGGTGGGTCCTCTGAATCCTGTTGGGTGCCGACATGCTGTGATCCTCTATATTTGTCTGTCTATTAGGGCTGCAGCTGTTTAATTTTTATAATCCAGTATTCTATTAATTTTCATCATAGTGAATAATCTAGTATTCACTTAAAATAAGTATTTTGCTGAAGTATGAGAATGAACTTAAGCCAGCCTGGTCTTTGAAGAACCAAATAGTGGTTTTCTTTCATGAAAATCAGAATTTTGCTGCACAAATTTGCTAATTTTGTCAAAACAAAATTGAACTCATATTATTGCCATGTTGCATCTGTATATGACATGTCAAGGTAAAAGTTTACTGAAATGTTCAAAATGTAAAACATGAATGCGTAGGCCCAGTTTACACTTGGTTTGAAACAATCAGATCACAAGTAGACGATTGAGACAAGTTTCCGTTTAGACGTGTCTATCATGGATCTGCAAAGGTTATAGCTGAACACTTGTGTTCAGATTTTGTTACTGCGTTATTGTGACATTATTGTCGGGTTTGAATATGTAAAAATATGGTATTACAGTTACTCCTTATTTTGTAGTTGGCACAGTAATCTGTTGAGGCTAGCATCTAGCATAGTTAGCTGCTAACAGTAAGGTACCCCAGTTTATGAAGGGACTGTATCAGTATTTTAAAGAGATTTTTGTTTTTACCATACGGATGCTAATACATAGTATGTGAATTTTGCTGAATGAGCAGTTTAACAAAGAATCTGAGAATTTTAACGCAATTAACAACTCAGTATTACGCATTTAAACAACTTAGTATTACGTTTTCTGTGATGAATATAACTAGTGCTTAAAAAGATTATTTATTTTAAGTTCGGTAAGTGTGTATTGTCAAAGTCAATGAGTAATTGTGCAAAAAGAAAGAAACACGATCTCAATATTGACCAAAATAATCATGGTTGTGATTTTTTGCCATAAGCAAGCAGTCCTAATTTCTGCTACCGCTCGACTTTCCATTCTTAACCTGCTGTGGTTCTCCTCCATTCCTCCACCCAGCAACGTGCTGTTTTCGGTGCTCCAGTTAAAATCGTCCATGCACTGCTGCAGTCTGCATAATTTCTGTGGGTCATGAAATGAATAATTGAGGCAGAGAATTTGCTTCATGGATTTTTATGAATCCTTTTTCTATTAATTATTTGAGTAATCGTTTTAGCCCTAGTATCTGGGGGTGCTAGAATTCGATCCAGCTGTCTGCTGGTGCTCTCTGGGGTGACAGAACTAACCTGCTGGGGAGAGCCTGTTAAAGGACACTTTTACTTTATGCTAGGTACCATGCTTTTGGTACTATACTATCAGTACTTCGCCTTTACCATTAACTTCCAGTCAAAAGCCAGTATTGAAAGCTCCTGTCCCTATACTGTCTACAATATGTTGAATTGCATGTGCATTACATATGATGCTGGTATTGATGTCACACATTGAATTTGCAAGGAAATCACTTTCTACACATTTGTAATGTAATATTTTGCCATAAGTTTTAGAAACCTGGGCAAATGTCTCGACCGATGGGCTTCATTTAGTGTTGTGTTTCATACCATGATCATGGAACTGACCATCAATTTCTGTGCTGCAATGGACTGATTGTTAGAAAATATATATGCAAATGTGTTGGTATTCTGTCTGGCTCAAAAATCGGTTTATTGTGATTAAGCACAAAAGTCCATTTGCTCATTTTCCAGATTTTCCAGACTTCTCACACTAACCAGCTTCGGCCAATCTGACTAGCAGAATAGATTCACAGAAGTCTGCTCCTAGTGACTGATCCCTTATGGTAATTATACATTGGGCAATGTTTTGAGCATTGTTGCCAGCAACAAGCAATAAAGTGAGACCCGGGGCAACCAATTAAGGCAGGGGACAGCTGTCAACAACCAGAGAAGAGCATGTCTTTTGCCACGGAGACACAGTGCAAGGACGGATGCTGAAATCTGTTTTACTTAAGTATCACATATAACACAGGGGCGTTTCATGTTTCTAGGACAAAACCTGTTTGCGATTTTGATTCGATCTCACACGTGGCATTGTCGACTCGAGGGTTAAAATTGAAGATACTGAATTTTTTGATGCAGTAGACCCACATATATTACGCAAATAAACATATTGTAGATACTGTATTAATTATTTTGATAAAGGACATGGACGTTGCTCTATTTTTTTAACCTCTTTCACTCTAATTCTAGCAGCAGCAAAAAGAAATCAATTTACCTGAGACTTGTGGTTGCATGCTAATGAAGCTTTCATTTCCATGACAAATGTTAGTTACGACATACTATTTACAACATAAATACATGAATGCATGTATTAATTTACACTATTAGCACTGTGAATCGGGGGAAAAAAAACTAATCACACAGTGTTTTGTGGTTTAATTGTGATTAATCGCACCTAACATTTAAAACTTTTGCCATCATGAATATGCATACATTGAATCTCCAAATAATGTGTAATTGTCAAACTGGGGAGTATATGGGACGGTATGATGATCTTATTACTATAAACGTATCACTTGTCTAATTTTTAAGACTAGTGACCCCTGTTTCAATATTTGTTTTATGGTTTAATTTAAACTTGTCATAACAGATCATTCATTAAAAAAAAAAAAAAAAAACTTATTGCAAGCAAGTACAAGCTAAATTTCAGTGCTTTCAAAAAGGTTAAAATGAGCAGGTGGCAACAAGAAAAAGGCAATGTATTATAAATATGGATGTTAATTACTTACTTGCACACCTTGGCGAATTACTGGCAAAATATATTTACATATAATTGCATGTATTTCGCACAATTTAATCCCGACCATGTGATCTAAAATATAAAATGAAATAACCAGATGACTGTAAACGCGGAAACCTGATAACCTCTCAATGTAAATGTAATAACATGAAAAATCTTAAGGCGTACAAGTAAAAATCTTCAACAAAATAAAACGAATACTGCAGAGTGTGATATTTTTATCCTATGCATGCCTCTGGCAATTTTTCTTAAATGAACTGAACCAGGCAGCACACCTTGTGAGACGCTAACATTTTCCTTTTAAATGCATCTTAGACTGTATACAGCTATTTACATTTATTTCAGGGAAAAAATGATCATCGATCAGCTTTTTTTTTTTTCCTGACACCTCTCACAATGGTGGGGTTGAAAAATAGAGGATTTCGTTCTTTCTCTCCATGCATGTCGTCCTTGGCGTCGTAATACAGCTCCGCTGCTTTTGGGCTCATTTCCGTCACTGTTGTCCTGCAGGTGCTGGTGAACGACTTCTTCTTGGTGGCTTGTCTGGAGGACTTTATTGAGAACGCTCGCCTCTTCATCTTTGAGACCTTCTGCCGTATCCACCAGTGCATCAGCATCAGGTGAGGCCTAGCTAGATGTCAAGAAGGCCCTGGAATTTTTTTGGACCTTCAAGAAATCATAGTATCCAAAGGTGGGCAGTTCTTGGCAGTTGTGAGGCCCGGCTTTGAGGTTAAGTGCTTGGCTCTGTCTGCTTTGGTGGGTCTTCTAGGGGTCCCCCAGTCTGGCCGACCAGGTAACTGTCAGACAGAGTGTTAAATATGGTTGTAATTTTATAATTGAGATCTGCAGCACTAATCCAGTTATTGCAGGCCAATGGATTTGAGGAGATAGAACAAGATGTGTGTTAACCTAAATATTTAACTTGAAAGCTGTTGGCTCAGTAATTTATCTGCTGTGGGCTTTTGAGTGGTTTGTGTTAATTATGCATTAAAGAAGGAAAAATCAATCTGGCTTTTACTGCCGGATATTGAAGGGATGTTTGGTCGCCCATATGTTTGGATGCTGATTGCTGCTATTCGTTTTTTAGTTTAGCGGAATTGCATTAGTGAGTGGTGGAAGTGTAATTGTAATATTAAACCTGTATCTGAAACTGCTTCATAGGAAGAGATCAGTCTTGGAGGTGAGACAGGGAACACACACAGTGTTATGATGTGTGGCTTCTTTCGGTCTGATTAAACCATTATTTTCATCAGGGAAATGCATACCTGTGGTAGGCTGGCGGTCGGGTTGAAAGCTGCTGCCCTTATCGGTGCATTCGCTGGGTACCAAACCACCTGGAGGCAAACGGAATGTTTTTAGATTCGTCTGTAGTCCGAGGATCACACTTTGAATGCTGGGAAGTTGGTACAACCTCAAGGGCCACGGATCAAGATTTGTTGGCCGTCTGCTGTTAGTCATGATACCGTGATGACAAAATAAGATTAATCCTTGGTAGGTGGTTTGCTTGTAGGCAGTTTGTGTTGACACGTGTGGGGCGGTGTTATGTTAAAAGCGGAGTAGAAAATACCAGGTTTTGAGCTAACGACCAGTAGCCTGATTGTCTCCAGACCTTCCTCTACTTTGCCTTATTTTAATCATTTGGCTTTCCGCTATGTAAAATCTTGTACGGTTTTGATTCCCTTTTACGAAATGAACTCTGCAAGATGCAATCGGCTCTATAGCATTATTGGATCTGATTCTTCCAGTGGAGCCTTTGGCGTCGTGTTGAGGCCAGTTCTTCAGGTACTGCCTGCCTCTTATGGCGACTCCTTGTTCCACAAAGCGGGATTTCTAGCTGAGTCAGATGACTTGTTGGATTTAAGGTAGTCTGAGCTAGATAGACTTTATTCACTTATATTTAGCCAAGACTACCTTAAGTCCAACAAGTTATTTGGCTAAGCAAGAAATCCTGCTTTGTAATACCTCACTTTACACAGTGAAACCCAAAATGGGCTTCTCCTCTTTGCGTGTGTCTTCTATGTGGATTCTTCAACCCAAAGAATGAGGCGTTGACCTTGGATGGCTTAGGAAGCCTGGCGGCATGTTATGTGCTGATTCATTCTTTCACTGCTATCTGTCATTTACATTTGCAGTCACTGGAATTGTACCTTCGTGTGAAAAGGGTAATTCTGCGGTATAATTGCATTACTTGGAGACTGTGTATCTAGTCTGGTTTCTCAAAGAATAAATATAAATTCCAAGCTGAGGAGTTGGCCCCTGATTCCGAGTGCTCGAACATGGGAATATGTAACCATGTGTTACTGCTGACGTTGTACTCTGGTAATTTTTTTACTGTATTCTCGTGATTACAGAATAATTTCCGGTAACGCTTTACTCAAAGCAGCCATGTGTGTAATAGATACTTTAAGAATTCATTATGAAGGTATTACAAAGACAACTATAACATATAAAAAGGCATAACTTTATAGGCATGTGTATTATGCCTTATGAATGCTTTATGAAGCTCTCATCTATAATGCACTGCAAGCAAGCTGTGAAAGGGCAGCGAACCCAATACAGGCCCCAGGATGGAGGAAAGGCTGGTTCTGACAGACAGCCGAACGCTCCGAGTTTGGGGAATTTAAACATTCCAAGTCCATCCTGTTCTTCATTGCAAAGACCTGTAGTTATGCACACCCTGAGCTCCTGCTCGGAAACATCATCCACGTTTCACAGAGCATCTGTTGTCGTTTTCTTTAACTTGATTTATTTTTTCTGTTTTGGTACATACCGCATAGCTACCCACCTTTTGTCGAGGTCATCACTGCTTTCCCTGCCGCCCCTCTCTTGCTAAACCAGCCCTACAACGCCAGAAGCCGTAACTTGGAAGAACTGCCAGTGCATGTTTCCTGCGGTCACTGGTCTGTTATTAAGTTGTTAATATCTCCTCGGTTACCTTGTCAGGGTCTCGCTCTGCTAAATATTGGGATGTAGTAAGAGTCTCCCACCTTCTTCTTGGAGTCTTGAGGACACTGTACAACTGGAACTCGCCCAAATTTGGCGTTATCTTCTTTAAGCGAGATTAATGGCTGCCCCACAGCTGAGTGCCTCCCCAGTGCCCCCCCCCCCCTCCTTGTCTCCCCCCCCCCCTCCCCCCCCCACCCCCCCCCCCCCCCCCCCCCTCCCCCCCCCCCCCCCCGCCTCCCCCCCCCCCCCCCCCCTCCCCCCCCCCCCC
>JAABNY020000046.1:17964044-18000476 GCA_015164015.2 Brevimyrus niger
CCCCAGGCTTGTAAATGACACCTTTGTCTCGGACTACTCTGCATGCACTGTCTCTCCAGCTGCCTGCACCTCAGGGTCCATCTGCCAGTAATCAGGAAATCACCACAGGCTGTTGGCACCGTCCCTTTTCCTGGCTGCCCTCATCCCACCACCAGGCTGAGTGTGATCTCAGATGCTCCATAACATAATTTTCTTAATGGGATCGAACCTTCTGGCATTGGCTGAGCGAGGCGAGCCGGTGAGAGCGGCCGGTGAGCCTGCGCGAGCGGGATTGCAGGAGCGAACCAGCCTAAGATGGGGTTTCCAAGAAAACGAGCGTGTCAGAGCCCAGAGTCTGTCCTTCTAAACATACCATGGCAAATGTGTTGGACTGTTGTTGTAAAATCTCTGATTTCCTATAACTTCATGCTTTTTTTGGCGTCTCCAAGTCACGTGCGGGTCAGGCTGACTTCACAAAGGGGATCTGTCTTCTTTTGAAGGTGAAATTAGCCCTAAACAAACATTTAAAATTTTACGACAGGAATTCAGTCCACGATTTATTTAGTCTGGCTTTCTAAAAGATGCAGTCTGTAAATGGAGTCTTCACTGTCCTAGTATTTGGAATCAAAGGTGAAGTGAATTACATGTAGTGATCTGCACACACACACACACACATACATAAAACAGAGCCTGAGTTGATGCTACTTTCCTTAAATTTGTCACATTTGTGCCATTATAGCCCTTTCATGTTAATATGTCGTCACACTCAGTGATGACTGGTATTGGCAGCTTGTGACAGCTGTCCTGTTGTACCATCTATTAATGCTGTCACCTATGGCCATGACGCATTCTGACAACACCAGTGCCGTTCCTGTCAGAATTTCTCATCCTTAGGAGTTACGGTAAAAAGGATTCGCTAACCTATATTACCGGAAAGGTATTTAAATGCCCTTGCGCTCCCCTGGCATCGCTGACGGTGCTCCTGTCTGTGGTCACGGGGAGGAGGGGGGGGTATCTCCCCCCACCCTCTCATTCTCTGCCTAATGATGCCACCTGCTGACTACTGAAAAACAGGACACAAGTGCAAATGCTTCCCAGGAAGGAGTGACGTGTAACGTGTGTCGTCGCTCCTCCTGATGGCGAAGCCCGCTTGTCCGCTGTGACGTTCTGTGGCTCGGCTGATCTCTTCCACGATGAGCACACATGCCTCTCCGGCCTTCCAGCCCATCGGCGCTGTAGAACAGAAGCGGATCCAGTTAATCCATGACAGAATTTTGTTAACAATGTTTCTTTTAAAACTTCCTTGAACATGCGAGCACACATGGGGTAATGAATGCCTGTTGAATCTCACTTGAACCTGAGGCGTCTCATTACTTGAAACGGCATTTTCACTATGTTCATAAAAAAGAAAAAAATCAAAATTAACAATTTTCAGTGTGTTGGAAATTTATTGTAGCAAACGGTACAATAAAAATATATCCGTACATCACCAGTATAAAGTATATTTAATTGTATTAATCTGACTAATTTACATAGAGCTTTGATAACAGGTGAATCCAGTTTTATGACTTTAGAGCCCCCTTAAGGCCTTACAACCGTTTGGTTTCTAATCCAGTTTCTTAAGATCAGTTAAGACCATCCTGGTAAACTGGCCGTATATTTACTATATCCACCTTCCAGCTGCTTATCCGATATAGTGTTAGCCTGAGGGCTGTACTGGGGCACAGGGTACATGTCTATTGCAGTGCAGTGAAATGCTACAGGAAGTTAATAAATGCCAGATCTTCTCATTGCATGTTTTTGGCTACACAGGGAAGCAGAATTCCCAGAAGGGACCCTTGTAACATCAAGAGAGCTTACAAATTCTACAGAAGCACTGCAGTGGAATTCAAATCCACAATCTTGGAGGTGTGAGGCAGCAATGCCTGTATTTAGATTGATTAGTAGCACTCATCTATAATGGATTTTACAGAATAGACACCTTCATAATGCATTATAATAGTCAGTATAAGAATAAATAAAGTATTACAGCATCTTCCACTGACAGTCATAACGCATTATAGTGTTGATTATAAAACTTCATAAGCTCCAATGAAGCTCTCAGATAATATGCATTATGGATACCTTCATAATGCATTATAATGGTCAATATGAGATTTTGTACTGCAATATGTAGATAAGGGCTTCATAAAGATTTAATAATAGTAAACTTGGCTATAATGTGTTACACCTTTTAATAAAGATTTGTTGTCATATTTGTAATAGTTTAGGAATGCATTATAATGTGTTATGAATGTGCTCATAGACATGGTATTCATAGAAAGTGTTGCCAGATATTTTATTCAGCAGTGATTAGTATGGATATTTCACTTACAGACATCTAGCCAGGAGATTGACATCCTGGGTATAACAGTCATTTGGCCAGTGGCCTGGGAAAGAGGAAAGCCGGCCAAAGTGAGGCCTTTCAGGTGAACCTGCACTATGATGTCATCCTCCAGACGAGAGGTGCAGGATGATGATGGCTAAGACAGTGGTGAGAATGCAGAAAACGGGATCTCAATAGGGCCATGCGGCACTGCATCATTAGTGACCTTCAGTATAATATCAGATCATAAGCTGAAAGCTTCTAGTCTGGACATTAAGAGGCAAAACAGGACACGCTTGGTGCAGACTTGTCTTTGGCTAGGAGACCACAAGAGCGAGTCACACTGGGATATCACTGCAGGTCGATGGTCCCCTGTCTGCACATATAAATTGGCAAGTGTCCAAGGGACAAGGAGCTATAAATGTTTGTGAGACTATAAAGCAGCAGGTTTCCTTTAGATATATCCTGGTCTAGCAGATCCTCTCTCAGATTTCGATTGGTCACCTCGTTAGTGCATAGAGTGTTTGGAGATTCTACGGAATTCCCCCGGAACGCTGTGGAGGACGTTGGAATGCCAGTTCTTGGATATGGTCTCATCTTCCACATCTCAGGGTCAAAGTTCACAGTCCATTGTGAGAAAGACATGGGTGCAGGAGAAGGTGCCGTACTGACGTAGAGCAGAGTCATTCCGCCTGCTCCTCGTGGGTTTGGCATGCATCTCCCAGGAACGTAGCACACGGTGAGGTTCTTGCTTGTGTGAACCCCCGCCATTAATTCCAGATGTTCGGATTTCACAGACGAGTTTCCTGTTCGTTCTCTGAAACGCCAGGCAAGGGATGTGTTGTGGTTGAACTTGTGGGTGAAAGGCTTGAAGTCCCCAAGAAGGTGCTGTTGCAGGACCTTTGTGTTATTTGACCTAAATTGCATCTGTCAGAATTGCTTGGGATAGAGGTTGTTGCTGAGAATTTGACTAATTGATTTCATAATATAAGTCTTTGTTTTACCAGGCTAGGAAATGACAGGTACCCTCTGAAAGCTGCGAATCCGTCCTTGCTTGTCTCTCAGAGACTCGCGCTGTGCAGGACAGCAGCTCTGCATTTTTGAAAGGCCCTGTTTTCTCAGGGTTAGTATTTAACGCTGGTCTTCACACTCATGCTGTAATGCAAAACTGTGACGGGAAATGGGGAAGGCATCACAACTTTTGCGGCTTAACTTTCTCCATTCCGGAAGAAATGTGGGGTGGGGTAGAGTAGGCTGGTGTTGACGGCCTCAGAGACGATTTTTGCACATGGAGCCATCCCGTCAACACCACATTGGGTTGCTCTTCAGTCTGGCTTCTCTTCCTGGGGATTCATTAAGCCCATATGAAACTTCCTGCTGGGTGAGCCTATTGAAGTAATGTTCGAGAGTGTAATGTGAAGCTTGGTGAGTGGAATAACATTAGTCTAGTGCCATTTTAAACAGCTCTTCCTGAAAGGACCTGGATATGAGAGGCCATTTGAGGTCACCTAATTACCCATGGACAATTATCACTGTCTGATGAGCTTAATTGAAACTGATTGGATGAGATTTAGGATGCTGGGGATGGTACCTGTTTTTCTAACGAATGCTTTTGGCTTAGAATAATGAAAATCCTCTGGCTAAAAGTTTAAAACTTAGTTTTTATCTTTTTACTACTTATTGTAAAAAATGCATTTGTTGTAGATTTTCATGCTCTAAAAGTTCAGGTATTTTGTTTTCAAAATCTATGTCTTAAATGTAGTTGAATGTTTAAACAGAAAAGGATACTGATGCACAGAGATTTGTGCAATGAGCTAACAATTGTCCGTAGTTGGGGTGGATGGAAATTTCTCGAAACATCAGCACAGCATAAGGGACAGAAGTGGTAAAAAGCCTGAAAAATCTAAAAAAGATAAAATAGACTCATATAATGCCTTGAAATTGCTTAACATAGTCAAAAGAGCAAGAGGGTTGCTCTGGATTCTTAATTTCCGATCTGTGAGCTTTGGACATGCCTAATTAAGCTCTTGTCATCGTTTTTCAAGAGAAAAAGAATTTAATCAGCTATGGAGTAAGGATCAGAAAGACACACAGTACTGTGCAAAAGTCTTAGGCAGTCCAAAAAAATGTTTAAAGCTGTTTATCTGGGTAGCAAGTGTACTTTGGCTTAGAACAAAAAACACAATTTAACATTAGAACATGTGCAAATTAAGAGTAACACGATAAAAACTAGTGATACTATCTTCTGTTTTCTAAAAAGTTGGATGGCTAGATGAACACCGCTTCAGTTCCCAAACTTCTCCTCAGGGGCACCTCAGCTGTTCCATGATTTTGTTAAATTTCACCAACAGCTCAATTAAATAATCAAATAAACTGGCTTAAAAAGTCAGTGACAGATTGACTAGCTGTATGAGGTGTGCTAGTGGCCAAAAAAATCAAAAAAAGTAAAAAAATAAAAAATAAATACATGGCTGCACTGGACGGTCACTGCAAATACTAGGATGATTTTAGCAGAGGTTCTGAAATGGCTAAGTTGACACACTTTGACAGGCATAATATCATAGTTTTACACCAACATGAGGATAATCTAAACATCATTTTCTTTGCCTGCCTAAGACGTTTGCACAGTACTGTACTCTATCCTCTGCCACTCCTGTGATAGCAATACTGTTTTACTGTGACTTACAGCTAGGAACTACATCTGCATGCATTTTTATATATATATTTTATATATATATATATTTATAACTGTCAAAATGAGAACCTCTGTTGCCTGGTCTGCTGCTAAAATGAATGAGGCAAGTATCTCATCAGTCGTCTTCCCTTTCATGCTTATGTACCTACTGCCAGCAGCTTGTGAAAGTATTAATTCGCAGTGCTGGAACCGGAGCTGTGTAATCCAGGTACAGAGAGTAAAAGTCCAGTCCAAGATTTTGTTTCAACCAACCAGCTGAGCACAAAGAGTCACAGAGTTCTCTTTGGGTTGGGATGAAACAAAACGCTGGTCTGGACTTTTACTCTCTGGACCTGAATTACCAACTGGAACCCTCCTCAAAGGACCTGGATAGACAGGTGTTGTCAGGAAAGGTGTTTCTGTTGCTGGGATTCTGGGCGTCTGTGTGTATCGTGTCAAAGGGCCGTCAATCGGTTGCTGTAGTTAATTAACATAGACTCTGCATATAACGTGACATCATATCCTCCTGAGACGCCACCCATTCATTTATGTCCATTGTAGTGGACATGTTGTTTTTGCATCTATCTTTTCACTTATGTAAGAAGACATACTTATTCCTGTTGTGCACTAAAGAGGACATGCTGTGAAATTAAAAATAAAATCAATTTGGAAAAAACCTGAATTGTAAGATTTCCTCCAAAGACAAATAACCTTTTTTCCTTGGGTCTCAGGAGTATAATAGATTGGCAGACTGTAATTTTATTTGTTGACTCAGCTTTGGTGTGGCGCTTGTTGTTTTACACCCCCACAAAGGAGGGTTTGGATCCTGCCTCACTCTGTGCATTGAGGACCCTGCATGCTCTACCCTTGCCTGCCCTCCCCCCATCGCGTACCGGCATTCAGGTAGATGATCTGGTGACTCTAAATGAGCGGCAGTGCGAGGCCCGCTCCACGCCGGCACCCCACACCGGCCGTTCCCCTGCTTTGTGCCTCGTGCTCCCTGGCATGGGCTGCAGCTCACGCCCCCACAACCCTGTGCTGGATAAATAGTCAGCGGATGAATGGATGGGCTCTCTGAGAAGCGCTGCACTTATCATCCCCGGGAAGCTTGCTGTGGGTTGGACAGAAATGAGAAAGAGAGAACATGTAGTTTTGCAGAATTTGTGTCATTTCTTTGCAGTTCCCCCGTGTGCCGTGCTGCATCATTGTAGTGGTATGTCGCCAGTTTTTTTACTGTTTACAATGAATTTTAATTTCAAGGATTACAAGGATTACACACGCATGTTAGGGCGCATGAGTCTTGTAATTTTCAGGATTTTTTTTGGTCCATAAAACACAGTGCATTATCCTTTGGAAAAGAATCCCTTGTCTGCCCAGACAGATCAGCAGAAAGAATGGCTGGGATGTGTTCTGATGCCTTAGAGCAGCAGGTTCGCGTTCGGCCGACACGGCTGTAAGAGGATATCCATGTGAGTAGCGTGTGTCGTGTATGATGAGACAGCAGAAGCTACTGAGTAATTCTAAAGCAGAAGGGCAGAGAGGGGGATGAATTTGACCTGTTTGTGTTAGAGGAAACGGGGGGGTTTAGCGCGGGGGGGGGGCTCGCTGTGGCTGTTCAGTTTGGGGGCCAGAAGCATGGAAACAACAAAGGGGCAGCTTCCTGCTGCTCAGTGCTCGATACAGATGCTACAAACCCTTTGTCCCCAAATTCATCAAAAACCAGGTGCCCCACTGAGGAAACCTACTGTCCCACCTGCCTGGTTCGGGGGAGGGGGGGGGTCATATAATGCTCTCTGTTTCACACCAGCACTCTGAATAAATAAATAGGACCTGTTTCTTTTTCAGAAGAATAGGGCTGCAGGTTCATTAAAAGCTGAAGGATTAGCCTTAAATGTAAACATGTGCCTTTCTGCTCCAGTAATCGGAGGGTAGAAATATAACCTGATCCTGACTGCTTCCAGCTGCGATGGGGAGAAGGTGAGGTTCGCCCTGATTTTCTGCCAAATTAGACGCCAGGCGTACTCATCTCTCACGCCTGCGAGAGGCGTGATCGCCAGGGCAGCCTGGCTGCGCCGAGTTGACTGGGTTCGCTGCCCAGTTTTGCCGAGCCCCATTCACCAGACATGGGATGTGGAGGAGCTTCTGAAAATGCCTGAGCTTCCTGCTTTCAGACTGGCCTCCCAGTCAGTTATGTACCGAGTCTGTGTGTGTGTGTGTGAATGTTTTGTTTATATGATCCTCCTCTTGTTTTGATCGCTCGTCCCCCGTATATGTCTATAAGCACCAGCCTCTTCACGCTCCGGGGGGATGGGGGACTTTGCAAGCAGGAAACGGCGTTTTCCTCAAATGAAGCATGGTGCAGTCGCGATTCGCCCTCCGGTTTCCGCTCCGTGGGGATGGACGATTTGAGGATTTACACTCCCTGCAGCCCCTGCACCGGCGGGGCAGACGGGACCAGCGTGCCTTTTGACATTTCATCAACTGCCTCCCAAGGGACCACAAGCAGGCTGAGAGAAACTCTACCAAACATATTTTTCCCATTTTCATTTGATGTGGCAAATGGATTGGAAAATGTAGCGATTTCAGGGTAGCGCTCCACCGAAACGGACGACATCTGTACAGCAGGAGCTCGTTACACAATTTTCATATTTTAACTGAATGTTTCCCAGCATTCCTGTTGTATTAACACTCCTGCAAATTTCACTGATTTTCACTGACTTTTTTTTTCTTAGACAACAAATGCAGGATGTTTATAAAGATCGCATGCCTAATGTGTCTGTACTAATAAAACAGATCTTTCCTGATTGCAATTCTGACATATCTCGAGAAGTACAAGTGAAGAAAATAATCATATAAAATCATATATTTTTTCTTTTTTAATTCCAATTTGAAATGTAAACTCTGAAATGCAGCCTTATCAAGTACTATGCACTCCAAGTCAACTTTGTCTTCAGCTGTGGAGTTGATATTGACAGCAACAGTAAAAGGATACAGTTTCTGTGATTGTCGTGATTTTATTTTGATCCTAATGTGATGTCCTGAATGAACCCATAATATTAAATAAACACATCAGAATGTCATTGTTATATGGTCTGTGTAGTCTGTATTAGCTGTTCTGCTTCACTGTTGCCATCGTTCAGTTAGGTGCCATCATATCTTTATATAAAGCACGGGTCACTTTTGGGGTGGATTGTCATTGTTGTCTGGGTTGTACGTTCAGCAGCCTCCCTATTTAAACGGATGTGACTTGCAGAATCTGAACGTGCCTGATACAGCGACGGTTGTCATCTGGCGTGAGATGTGACCTCCTGCGCTTTATCATCCCTAAGTGGATAATGACACCGTTACGGGGGACACTGCCTCCATCACTCCAGATCAAGACGTAAGACCAGCTCCTCACCTGCACTCTGTTTGTGCCGCGTTTGCAGTCGTAAAGGGGGCTGCGCATGGGTCCACGGGTCTGATCAAGCCGCTCTAATCTGATACACTTTAATTCCGTCAGCGAGTAGATTCACAAAACATGTTACAAGTTGGATTGTTTCTATGATAGTAAACAATGGAGGATGTTTATGAAAATAGGGTAAATGAGACTGCATGAGCAACCCATGGTAAACAAGGACCATTTCAGGGCTCTGTGCTCTTTCCCTCTTTCATATTTCGACTGTCTGCCTCATGGTCCCATGCATGTCTCACAGAGTTTAAACAAACACGCTTCGATCCAGCGATTAGAGTGGATGTTGTGTTTCTCGTGCAGCCATGGGGTAAAAAAGTCATACTGAGACATCAGATAGTCTTATTTTGTTGTGGTTCACTTTTAGGTTCAATTTAACGGTCAGAGATTGGTTGGTGACTCATGGGAGGATGTCCTGAAACAACCCAAAAAGAGCCTGAGGCATTAGGAGTGACCCGGGGCTGCTCTGCTGTAGACGTCCACCGCATAGCTAGCGGAGTCAACCCTGTTTGCCCCCCGGCTCCCCTGCTGTTGGTCTGCCTTGTTGCCGTCTCGCTCCCCTCGCCTAGCGAATGGAAAAGGTGCCCCCAGCAGTTTATGAGGAAACACTGGGGGGAAAAAAGAGCTCTCTTACTGGGACGGGGGTGGGGGTTGCGCATCAGGAGTCGATATGGAAAGATGTGCAGCAAGCCGGCCAGAAAAACAAGCCATAAACTCACACCTCGCCCAGCATGCTGGTACAATGTTAGGAAATTGCTAATTGCGTTTTCTTTTTTGTGGGAAACAGGAAAATAACATAAACCTTATTTAAAATAAACTCAAAATAATGCGTAGGGATTTGCCAATAAAAAGAAGGGCTTGCCTTTCTCAGATGTGTTGCATATGAGGTCTTTAGACGGACACAGTGTGGGGAGGCTACTTGTCTGGTCAATGCTGTGGAATGCTGATAGTTGGCTGATCATCTGATAGCTAATCTCCAATGACAGACAGCTCCATCTAACGGCTTTGAAACCTGAAAAGGTTTAGCGAGAGAAAAAACCCCCACACCTTGCGATGGAATATTTGTAATCATTGACTTTTATGTTACACACTGGCATTGATGTTAATTAGCAAATTATGCACTTGGGTCAAACTAAGCAAAGCAACTCAGAAAGTACCCACATGGTCCAGATGTCTTTTTTTAATTGGCGGCATAACATTGTTTGTGTGCGAAATGACAGTTTATGTAATCTGGAGGCCGGCTGCCATCAGTCACAACACACCGACACTTCGTTAACTTCGACAAGCTTGCACGTCAACGCAGGCCTAAACGCCAGGGCCAAATTGGGTTTTCGGCCTTGAGCCGCAGAAAGAAACTAAGTCCCTCTAAGCGGGACCCTTTGATTCAGATTCTTGATTTGCTCTCCAGTTGTTTTTTGGAAAAAAATAAAGATTTTATAATGATGTTTGTTTACTTGTTACGGCGCTGTGGTTTTACAGTTTTTTTAGGCAACCCTGTAGCATGAAGCGAGAGTGTAGCCATTTAGATTTGACGTTATACATGATTAAATCGATACATGGTGGTTGTCGTTTTTTTTGTACAATTTCTCGAACTCGACGCAGCCATGTATCTGCGGGGTAAGGCTAGCTAAAACTAATTACAAGCGTCACTCGCAGCTTTGCATTCTCACAGTTGCTCTACTTTCACTGTTTGCCTTGCAAGATGATTATTTTAAGCGATCGGCCTGCATTGATGCTTAAGCTGGATCCTTCCGTGAATCTTTTTGGCCAGAGCAGATAGTGTTTTCTGTTCCAGTATGTCCCACTGGCTCCCAGGATTCTGCCTGGGTGGGTTCGCTGAGAGCTGTTGTGAGGCCGGTGGATCGTCAAATCGGTGCCCCTTGCTTGCTTAGCCTGTGGCTTTGCTGAGAATTCCTTCCCTAGACATGACCCCGACACTAAATCTTATAATAGCAGCTGCGTAAAAAGCCTTACTAGTCCCTTTGTAGATCCTCTCTGTTTTTCCACAGATCATTACAGGATGTGGGATTCGTGCGATCCAGACATTGTACATTGTAGTGCTTTGCGTTGCTGTTGCAGATTTGCCAGAGGCATCTGTGACAAGATGAAGCGGGGAGTAGCCGGATCGCCGTGCAGACGAGCATAACAAATGGACACGAGGCAGAATCATGATACGGCGGCTGCGAGGAAATGCGATCTGAGAGTCACGCCTTAATGCCAGCCGACCTGCCAGCTTTTACATTTGGGTGTGTCTACTAGCCCTCAAGAAGGTGTCTGGATCTGCTAAATAGACGGTTAACTGTTTTTTAGCGTCTTCTTTGAACCATTTTTTTTTACTGGGTGTCATGAAGTGATGTTCTCTCAGAACTCAGAGGGGGCGGGTCTGACATGGGTGGCTATTCGGGGTGGTCAGATGACCCATTTCTGCCTTATTAATATCTATGGCACTCTCTGGCCAAGCAAGGACACTTAGAATTTAATAATCTAGTTTCCTGTCGATCCCATTAATAGATTTTAATATGTAGTGTGGCTCAGTTGATTAGGATGCTGCACCTATGATCAGAAGATCACTGGTTCAAATCCCTGGGTCAGCAGAATTGCTCCTTGACACAACTTTCACAATAAAATGTGTGTCACTTTGTATAGAAACGTCTCCTAAAATGTATGTAATTTTCAAGATGCTCAATTCAGTATTTCTTCCTTCACTTTTGCTGACAGTGATTCTTTCTGAGGCTTAATCCGACACCTCTTTGGTTCGATTAAAGCCGGATGACTCGGTGATTCATCACAAGCTGAGGGTCGGTGACGCGGCCGTAAGGAATCCCGCGCGTGATTCACACCTCTGTGCGTGAGCGGTTGGGAAGAGGTGACGGTGGCGTCCACGCGTTGAGAGAGCCAGCCAAGCATCACTGAGCTTGAACAGAGCCGCACTGTCCCACTGATGAAAAGAGGATGGACGAGGAGTTGAGCCCGGACACGCTGAATGTTCCTCTTTTTCTCGACTGAAAATTTCTTGCATGAAAAACAATTACTCCTCTGATCATTCTACACCGTTTGCCCCTGCTTATCCTCCACATAATCATGCTCATGACTGATAGATCCAAAGTACTGAAGGTGCTACATTTTACTCAGTTTTCTGTTATGTTCCTCCCATCCTGGATGGCATCCTGCACACATACCGAGTGTGTGTGTGTGTGTGTGTGTGTGTCTGTGTGGGTATTTTTTTTCTTCTTTGCACAGGGTGGGGTGAAATTGACTGTGAATTATGCGAAGTGAAATTTCCTGGAAAAGAGAGTGAACAAATTTGGATTTAATCGCGGAGGTGTCATTTATCACCGGGTCTTTGGAGACGATCTGAGCAGCACAAGTATCTCATCGCTGATTGTGTGTCTATATAAGTGTCGTGGGGTTGGAGGGTGGAGCTCTGCTATAATCAGTGTTGAAGTTAATTAAATAACGATACTGCAACAAACACATGAAATTATCTGCAATGGTGACTCTTAAATGATTGTGTGCCCTGTGATAGACTGGCATCTCATCTGGGGTGTATCCCAGCCCTTTGCCCTGTGATAGACTGGCATCTCATCTGGGGTGTATCCCAGCTCTTTGCCCTGTGATAGACTGGCATCCCATCCGGGGTGTATCCCAGCCCTTTGCCCTGTGATAGACTGGCATCCCATCCAGAGTGTCTCCTGCCCTGTGCCCTGTGGGTAACTTCACTCGCCACAAATAATACAGTGTATGAGTTATACCTGTTTTGCGTAAACCTCGCAACATGTCATGTAGCAACGCGCTTGCTAATGCACCAACGCCGCTCTCCTCTGTTCCACAGCCAGCAATGCCGCCTCCCCCATCTGCAGGGGCTGTACCTTCTGCTCCAATGACAACGGCTGCCTGACCTGCCAGCCGCGGCTCTTCCTGTTCCTGCGCCGCGAGGGCATGCGGCAGTATGGCGAGTGCCTGCACGCCTGCCCGCCGGGATTCTACGGCCTGCGCGGGCCGGACTTCAGCATCTGCTCCAGTAAGATTTCTCCGTTCGTCGGAAAGGGTTGACGCGTTTTGGCTTATCACACGCACCATGGCAGATTTCAGTAGCTCTGGATCGTTTTCACTTCCAAAAGGTATCGGGTGTGTTTGCGGAGTGCCTCGAGGCCTGCGCTCCGTCGCGGACGCTTGGAGAAAGGCCCTCTAATGAATTAATTGGGCTACATAGCTTTGTGTGCCCCTGTAACATGAAACAGACAAAACCTCAAGACACATTCAGTTCTACCCTCAGCATAATGTGTTCTGGTCCAAAAAACAAAAGGGAGGGAAAAAGATTTCATGCATTCTTAGCAAAAAATAAAAGCGTACTCCAATTAATAAAATGCATGCCCCCTTGTTCACTTATTAGCTTATTTTTACCATTAAATCTGGCATGAAATGATCTCCTTTATGGTCGGCAGACGGCCTGGCTCATTGGCTGAGGGTTTTCGTGCGAAATGAAAAAGGGCCCTTTTCTCAGGAATAGCCAAGATTCTGACAGACGCTGAAATGAGGCCTCCTAGGGAACCAGGGTCCAGTCAACAGGACAGTGGGTAGCGGGCCCCAGACCAGGGGGGCGACAGCACAAACAAGTCCAGACGGTCCATGTGAAACGGCGACTCGGGGATTCACTCTCCACCCTCCATTGGGAGTTTTCTGACAGTCAGACAGCCCTTGAAAGCCGCAAAAGACCGGCAGTGACAAAACGGTTGCCATGGATGTAGTTTCCATACCGTGCAAAGCTAACGTATATTAGCTAGGGCTACACCAAAGCTGTTATGGCTTCACAGCTAAAAATTACACTGAGCTCTTTACTTTCCATTTTGCCAGCTTTGCCCCTTCATATCCTCGGTTTTTCAAGCAAAAATGGTGAATGGAGCCATTGTCTCAGCAAAAACCCTGCATTATCCTGCGATCGCTCTATTTTAACATAAGGACCCAGATTTGCCCCAATCCCATTAAGAGGGAATTTGAATATTCCATTCTTTTCCAGAAAAATTATATGCGCAAGTCAGTACATCTCAATGTAAATCGCTACCATTTGCGTAATAGCAGGCGATTCGAGAAACATGATCAAAATGAGAAAACGTAATTATTTTCAGGGCTGGAGATCATCCAGTAGCATTCCTGCTCTCGGTCTTGTTCGGCTGTGATTGTAAGAGCGTGATTATTTATAAACAAATTCTCTGAAAGTTTATGCAGGCAAACAGCTGTTGTATCTAAAATACAAAATGTGTTCAAAGGGAATTTTTTATGGGTGGTTCAGTAGGAAGAATTTAATTTTGTTGCTTTCTAACTTGAGAATATGACGACCCCTCTTATGAAAATTTCATTGCTGAGGAAGCATTCATGGATGTGTCCCCTCTGCTGCGGATGAAGAGCGGCATGATGGGCCAGAGCGAGGTGTCCCGTTTCCCGCAGGTGCTGCTTTAGGCCTGCTCAAGTGGTCCACCGCCGGGATCCATCCCTGTCAGGACGTGACTTCACAGCCCAGTCAATAAAGACAAAAAGACCATTAAGCTGCCAACTCGTTCGCCAGTTAATTTATGAGTTAGTCCAGAGTGTGAAATTAGATGCTAGTCCAGAGAGGGAAAAGATTTTATTTCTGACTTTTAAAACATTCTCCTGCATCATGTGTTGATAAAGTTAATTTATAGTCAATAATAGTCACTAATAACACTCTAAATAAATACACATACAAATATACCTGCTTTATTTGCAAATTATAAAGTCAAATTTAGATTAAAACCACAGTTACAAATTAGTTTACAAATAATTTTATTGTATTTATTTACTGTGCATAATTCATTTTACAGTTTAGCATGAGACACAATCACTGGTAGGTATAGAATTTGAAATCACCAGCCATTTAAACTATAATATGATATTTTGAAGGTGCACCAGTTATTCCCCAAAGGCTCTTTTTGGCCATTCTTCATTGGAAAGCAAAAAAGAAAAAACTGGGGGGGTTCATTTAACAATATCAGGGACCCCCCAGGAAAAGTGCCTCCACCCTGGACATCGGTACCAAAGATCATCGTCTTTGTAAACTACGGTGTTTGCATAGAACAGTCAATGTTTATGCAGCATGTGATTCGATTTTCTGAGCTCAGCTCTTTGTCTTCCTGACACTAATGGGCGCTAATGATGGGTGAAATGAGGCTCTGATACCCTGAGCATCTTGCGGTTACCGGGGGTTGTCAGTCTCAGGTCTATGCTGATGGGACTAGGGTATATATTTAGTGAAAAAGGGGGGGGGGAAGTGGCTCGCTGTCACCCCCGCACAAGTTTCCAAGGCTCATTCCATCAGTCGCCATGACAGCTCTCGACTGCGGCCAAAAGGAAACTTAGTGGCGCGTCGGCGTCGTTCCCCAGCTAGGGGGCGACATTACGGCTCTTCCCGCTGCAGGCGGGGGCACAGCAAGGGGGCAGGTTTGTCCACGGTTGTGGGCAAATCTGAGGCCCGGGGGGCTGGAACAGTGCCAGGGCGCCCCCTGGAGCCGCACGTCAGTCGTCAGGCTTGGCGCCCGTCTCAGGCCCCGGGGCCTCCAGCAGGTGACATCAGCGGCCCTTTCAGACAGCCCGGCGGGGGGGGGTGGCGCGGTTTCTCCCCCCTGACTTCACTGTGCTGTCTGTCAGTGCTGGAGGTTAGCATTTATGTTGCACAACCCTCTGGAAGCAACTTTGTGAATTATCCCTTATTAGCGAGAGAAGCCCCTGCGGATTTCCTTCAACTGGTGTGCGCTTGCGGGTGACTCACTGTGAGGAAAAAAAAGAAAGGCTGATGACGCAGGTGCCGGGGAGGGGGAAGTTTCCAGCGAGCACGGTGCTGGCTGCCCCGTGATGTCATTTGCTAATCGCCTGCCCGGCTTCCCCGTCCAAACCGCAGCCGAGGGTGCGAGTCGCCACCGGCCCTTCACGGTTAGGCGACGACGGGCCACTGCACGCCGCCGACATGAAAGCTGTGTGCAGCAAAGGGGGAAAAAGTGATCTTAAAGGACTACATTTATGGGCCTTAAGGAAGGGGGGGGGGGGGCGGGGTGCCAGCCAGATGCCCCCAGTCGCAGGGCAAAACGAAGAGTCCGTTTCCCTGATGACACTCACAGAATCATATGGTTTCAGTTGGATCATGCTGCTTACATTTGCCATTCTGTAACCTAATTAATTCTTATTAGTCTGTCAGAGACATCATGAGAGAGTCCCGAAGCGGGAAGGGATGTTCCTATGCAATGCAACAGGAATGATTTGCTGCTTTTTATAATCAGGTTTTTAAATGTTTCCTTTCCTCCTTTTAGCTAACTGTTTTGCTGGGTGGCGCTCACATACTGCGGTAATAATCAAACCCTTATGGACATCAGAACCGTGACCTTAGTTAAGCTTTTTTATGTTCTTAATCCTTGAAGATAAAGCTAAGCTTCTTATTCAGAGCAAAAACTCAGTTTTTTTTTTCCTTTTCTCTTCAGATCAAATAATTTAATAAATCCACGTCGATTAACGTTTAACGATGATCCGATGTCTTTCTCCAGCACTTAATTCTCACCCTTAAAACTCACCACACAGATTGCAGATTTTTATCGATTCCCAAGCAGTATTAACATCATTATGCACGATCAGATGTATGAAGTAGAGAGATGGAAAAGCCAGTGTAAAATCTGGCTGATAAGCAGGTCTTCTTCTTCTGCAGGGTGCCGGCTAGAGAACTGTGAGTTCTGCTTCAGCAAGGACTTCTGCACGAAGTGCAGGCCGGGACATTACCTGCACAGAGGCCGGTGCTTTGAGGAGTGCCCTGAAGGCTTAGCCCCTCTGGACGACAGCATGGAGTGTGGCGGTAAGGGGAAACGTTCCTGGCTTCAGAGGCGAAAACAGGCCCTATTAACTTAGACAGCCACAAAAACTGTATCATTGAATATAGCTGTTATATTCCGTAACTCATTAGAGATGGGAGCAGATTTCTGCAGACTGGAAAAAAGCAAATACATCGCCAATTCATAAAGTGGAGTAAAACACATCCTGCCAAATGCAGACAAGTTAGCCTTGCTTCTATTACAGGTAAATTGCAGAGGCTGGATTTCAGGCCAGAGTAGCAGACCACTTGTTCAGCAATAGCATTTTAGAGATTTGTATAGACTTGGAAAAGGGACTTTTTCCTCTGTTTTGCTGGATGGAAAATTTCTGTCTGTTAGTTAGCTGCCAGGTGGTGCTATGATTTTTGGTTACATTCATTTAGATTTATCTTAGTAAGAGATTAATCAAGCACCATATTAAAGACTGCTGGTAAAACTAGTCATTTAAATAAAACATGCGACCATTTGGATATAGAATGGCTTTCTGAACAGGAAGCAATGTGTCAATAAAAATAGTTTCACCTCCACCAGGGTCATTATTATTTGGTGTAATGCAGGGTTCTGTTACAGGACTATTACTTTTTCTAATCTGTATGGAGATAGATTAGAACCAGTTAAACATGACACAAAGCTTAAGTGATTTATGTGAAGCAACACAGACTGTTAAGTAAATACTAGCTGATCAAGAGGAAATTGCCTCGGAAGTAGGATTGTATGCTCCACATTCGATTGTGGAAATGTATTATCTGAGAAAAATGCAGATATTTACATAGGTGGTGTCTTGTCTGTAAAAGGCAAAGAAAATGATTTTATTGAGCTTAAAGGAAGCATTGGCACCCCTGGGCTTTACGGTGCCAGAATAAGACCCTCACCTACAAACTGTGTGTAGTAATAGAGACAGAGGAGGCTGGACCTTTAAGTTTAGCCCACAGCCAACAACAGCAGCAATAAGAAATTAACAGGAAATTGTTGGGGGGGGGGGGGGGGTTAAAAAAAAGCCTTTCCTTACACAAATGGATTTTTAGCTTGGAGTAAGCTTCCCAATGTATGGCAGGTAGCATAAGAATAAAACAATGCCAAAGTTTAGTCATCAGCTTTCCAAAGCAGCAAAATGCACTGAATCACACGTTAATGACATGTTCTTATGTTAATAAATTAACATCATTTATCATTTGTCAGAAAATGTATTGTTTTAATCAATATTATAAATTAAATTAATTCTAAATTCCACTCCCTCAGTTATAATGAATAATAGCATATGTAGGAGTAGGTGGGGCTCTCAAGAACTACTGGTGCAATCAAGCTGAAAATAAAATTAAAAAATATTTTTAAAACTGTGCAAATAAAAGAATGAACAGAAGTACAACAGTATTAGGTACAAAAAAAAGTTACAAAATTTACCAGAAGTGGATAAACCCTATATTTGTTGTTTATCCAGAAAGTAACTCACATCAAACACTGAGCAATTGTTTCCTCAAAAAATGCACACTGATGTTCAATGTATATCTGTGATATACTTGCCATATCTGGACAATTTGTTTTCTGTGCATGTATGTGCAACACAAAGGACCTGATAAATAATACCTGATAAACTAGCAACTGCGTTGCTCCGATTCACCAGGACAAATTCAGTAGCCAAACATCTTTTACCTTGAGGCATGACAAATAAATTCAGAGTGACAATCTTTATTAACTTCATAGCTAGCTATGTGGCTGATGGTGCTTAAACTTATTTTTTGAGATTTGCACATTTGGAAATTCACCAGAGAAGCTCCAATTGAGCAAGTCGCACCTGGCATAAGTACCTTTAACAAAGTGGCCTCATTATTTACAGTTGATTTTAAGGTTTTATTCAGTGTTTGTGAATGCATAGATATTGACATTCATGGAAATTAATAACAATCCATAATGTAACCGTTGACCTTTTTATTTTAAAGCTACACACTGATTTTATCTGAGAGCAGCTAGTCTGCTCCTCAGCGCCTCCAGATTTCTGCTCAATACTGCCTTTAATCTTTGTAAGATGTTGATATGAATGCTGTTGTAAGTCTAGTGTAAGACTTACAGTGTCTATGACTGAATATCTAAAGCGACCAACAAGCAACATGTTAGCAAAAAACACTCCATGTCTCTGCTATTTCTAATTAAGTGCTGGTAACAAAGTAAATATAGCTTATTACAAACACGTAGCTGCTGCCCCTGAGCCCCCACAGTAACCTTAACGCCCTGTTGACTCTGCCGTAGACGGTTGTGAGGTTGGCCCGTGGAGCGACTGGGGTACTTGCACCCGGAGAAACAGAACCTGCGGATTCAAATGGGGCCTGGAGACCCGCACCCGGCCCATCGTCAAAAAGCCCCCCAGGGACTCGATACCCTGCCCCACCATAGCCGAGTCCCGGAGGTGCAGAATGCCCAAACGACACTGCAGAAAAGGTAAGTGCGGCGCCAGATGGACCAGACTTCCAGCGTTGAGGACTTACCTGACAGAAGGAAAAGCTTAATTTGGCTACCATGCTCTGTAACAAGCCTGCTTCATTATTTAAACATTACCTAAGTTGAAAGGCACTTTTATTGTGTTTTGAATTTGTCAGATCCATCAGGATTTAAAAGGAAATCTCAGTGTATTTAGTTTTGTACGTTGGAATTTAGCTAATAAAGTTTAATTTAGATTTAATAATGATATGCTTTTAATTAATGCACTTCTTTGTTTGACATGTATGGCCGTATGTGTTTATTTGTACGTGCAGATTGAGTGTAGCGCTCCTCTTCTGTGAGTAGTCGTTTAATAGGGTACGTTTCTCACAGCCCGTTTTTCATTTCTTCTTGCTTCCAGTTATTTTTTTTTGCACGTGCATAAGGAATTTCACTAGTGCCCTGTTATGATTATGGCCTTACCGTATGTGCGCAGTGCTGATTTCAGTACAGTGCGCGGAAGAGCTGGGTTACATCCCAGGTGACACATCACATAACAGTATTAATGCCCCAAAACATTTAAGACCTTCTTAATCTCTGGAAATATGGCTATGTCTAGAAGTTTGACAAGTGAAAGTACTTTAAAATACTGTACTAAAACTCACCATTCAGCTTCCCACTGTTTAGCTTAACCCTTAACACCTTTAACTTCAGCTTATACCAGGGGTATGTTATCAAAAACAACATTAAAATAGTGTGCTTTCTGTATTTTTGGATGTAAACAACCAGTTATCAACAGGAGGAAACACATGGCTACTATGCTTAGCCGGTTTTGCTAATATATTAGCCCAAAAGTTTTGTCTTGTTCCACTCCTTGTGGTGGTTCCTGTTTGCAGATTTGTGGTAGCGCATAATTATTCCCACGTAAAAGAGCAGACAGGTCTGTGCTGTCTCTTGAGTAGCACTTCAATGAACCGGCACAACATTTCCCAAGGACGTCAAAGCGTCAAGTAGCGTTGCGGGGATACCCTGTCCCCAGGGGAGTCTTTTTCCCACAATGCAGCTGAATCGTTTCCTCCCAGTGCCCTGTTTGGCGTCTCCACTGGGAACAGGGATTCAATAAAAACCCAGACATATCATCCCTGGTCTACATTACGTCTCGAGGCCTCCGCTCTCTCCGATTATGCGGTGTGTCACGGATTCCCTGCACTCATGTTTAAACGGTTAAACGGTTTCTGGTTTTAGCAAAGTTCAGCTCTCACCCCGTCGATGCTCAGCATGCCAACGCTGAGCCGACCTCGTTTGCAAAACTATAGTCTATAAGTTTTTCGTGTCGGACGCACCTTTCAGACGTCACTGACCTTACAGGAGGCTTACGTGCATGTCTGTTTTGGCAGAAGCCTTGGTGAAAATGCGCAAAACGACGAACAGTGATAGTCCAGCACGGAATTCGTAGGTGTGATAATCTCATTTATGAAGTGCTAATAACATCATAGTTGACAACCAATTAACTCGGTATTTTATTTGGCAGGCAAGGGAAGGCAAAGCGGACATTACAGACGTACAGCTGTCAAGTAGTCAGACAAGCATAAAAACAGCAAGGCTGAACTTCCAATGAATGACTAGTTAGAAGTATAAGTAGCATAGGAGCAGGAGCAGCACAATATCTTCCAAAGAAAGCAAGACCCAATGAGCAGGAACCTACTGTAGATAGACTATTGTGTAGCCTAAAGAAGTTGCACCAGCTGAAGGACTCCCGCGGCAGTGTGGGATGGGTCTGATGGGTCTTTGCCTGGGTGAGCACTGGACGCCTTGGCCGGGCAGGCGGACATCCACCCCCGACGCTCCAGTTGTCCGTGAAAACGAGCTCATGCTTATCGGGTCCCAATGGGGGCGTGTAGCTCACTGGAAAAGTCCATCAGAAGCAGCTTTCAGATTGTACCCCAGGGTAGCAGGCTAATCAGACCTGCTTTTTGAAGACTGTGATAACTGAAGCTGCCATATTTACATTTTTTGTGTGGTTGAATTCCTTTCATTCATTATAAGGAAATCAATATAATATTTTATGTAAATTGTGAAGGAAGGGGGATATGGGCAAAGCCACATCTTGCCTGTATTATTAAAATGAGTTATGTTTTATTTATGTTTTTTAACATTTCTGGGAGAGACACATGTACAGCAGGTTCTTTTTCCAAACACAGCTGCTCAGTTTCCACGATTCCAGATCCTATTTAATTGCAGTCATATTTTAGGGCCCTATCTGTCAGTGATTTTAACTGCAAATGCATACCAGAATCACACTCTCCGTGTTGGTCAAATAGTAAAACTGGATGTGTTTTTTTTATGGTCTACAACACCTTGGTGCTTTATGGGTGTCGAGGGAAAGGAGGGGCTGAAATATCACATTAGCTCTGCAACAGGTGAAATATGTATCCCATTCAAGCCCAAGGACAGGAAGAATGCATTACCTCCATGGGACCAGACCGTTGATATTGTTTTATTGATCATCCGTCTTTTTGAAAACTGTTTGAATTTGCCATAGAGTATTTGTGTATATGATGGTGCCCTGTCTTATGTCTCCAAAAACTTGAAATCTTTCTGCCTGCTTTTGAAATATGTAGCATCATCTGTAGGCGATACGGTCATTATTGGGAGCTCCTTTGGAACAGACCATCGTTGTTTCCTGTGGGGGGGTGAGAGGACAGCTCCAGACGTCTCTGGTCTAGTCACATTGCCTTGGTCATGGCTCTTCCGCCACCATGAAAATAGTGTATGAGACACTCCTCACATTGGTAGATTTTAGGTGGAGGATCTAACTCTGGAGCACAGTAAAACACATAGGGCTTCCGAGGGCTGTGTGACAGTGCCGACTGCTTTCTGCTGGAAAAAGTGTTTTAAAATCATATTACTTGTCTATATCAAGAGGTATTTTGGTGTCTTCCAGTCACCTTCTGGTCTGCTCTTCCCCAAACCACAGTTCTTCACTGGTGCCTGTAACGGCTTGTAATTGTTTATTGAAGGGATAATTCAAACCACACCACTGTCTTGTAATTGTTCCGGTGGTCCACGTTACCCTCTGTCGTCAACATCTTCCAGGATGCCGGGGGGTGTCCGTGCCAAGCTTGTGGTGAGCGGATTCCCCCTGCGAGTCGGAGCGTACCATTATGCGCTCCGCGACGTGACGTTTTGGCATCTGGACTCAGAAGGGTTTCGAAGGCCGCTGCACGTCCCGTGAGAGCGTGAGGCTGAGCGACAGCAGACCGGTAGATATCGCCCGGAGAGCTTCGGGACAGAAACGGCAACGTGGGGTTCGGCGAAACGGGGGGAGTATAACAGCCCCGCAGTGGAAGCTTCCTCTGACATCTGGTGAAGATAAAAGCGGACACGCTCTGAGCAGCAAAAACAACACAGGAAAAGCTACTAAAACAAGAAGGCAGCGATTGGCTCGATGTCCTCACTGGCTCTTATTAAATCTGTCAAGAGCTCAGACACATTCCCCGCTGGCTGTGGCACGTTTCATAGTCATGGCTTGTGACCATCACTGCAGCTCCCAGGGTCTCTGGAGCCTGCATTATGTCCCAAACTATGTAGACAGCACCCCAGTCCCTCTTTTTTTTTTTGCTGCAGAATAAATGTTTTTGGTTGCTCAGGCCTGAGTCTGCCCTAAACCCCCATTTTTATTTTTAATTTTTTGCGAAGACTACCACCCGCCATACGTGCAAGACAAGTATTCCCTGTACTATGTGGCTGCAGCAGCACCTGCACACTGCATAAGGGGTTCAGTGCCACAGTGTTCGATGCGGCCTGTCGTCTGCTGGCCTGCATTTGCCTGTGGCCTGTGCTGGTGTCGGAGAAATTTTCCCCAATTGTAAAACTCTGACGTTTATCGCCTGAAGCCTACTCACTGTATAATTTAATTGCAAAGGCTCACGTTTCAAAATTTTTCGATGGCCGAGGTAACGGAAGGTCATACTGCAGTTTCCAAAACATGCAAGGTACTTTGTAGATGTAACGATGGCCTGGCACCCCAGACAGGGTGTCTTCTGCATCAAGCCCCATGTTTCCTCGGATAGACCCACCGCGACCCTGAGGTCTGGATGATGGATGTATGGGTATCAAAATTATTAATTGTCGAGAATGACATACTACTATATATTCTGCCCTTGATTTTTGTTAGAAGAACACAAAGCAGGAAACATGATGATGTTTTTTTCCAGCGCTGAGGAAGTTAACAGGCCAGGAGGCCGTTCATCCAGACCGCTGTTTCCTGACCCGGTCCTCAGAAACACACAGACGGTCCACGTTTTTGCTCCTTCCCACCTCCCTGAGCAAAAACCTGGACAGTCTATGGGTCCCCGAGGACCAGATTGGGAAACACTGATCCAGACACATCCAAGCCGTACATCTGTGGTTCACGGTCCAGTAACGTGCCAACGCAGGTTCCAAAAAGAGATGAGAAAGGAAAGAGCATGACACCTCCCAGCGCTCTCCTGATAGCGCTGGCTACCACAAGAGGTCTGGTGGAGAGGCAGCTTGGAGAGGAACAATGCTGGTGTTTGGCGCAGTGCTACAATGCTAATACTCGACTGACTGTGAGAACAAGCCTGAGGATTTAGTGAAGATGAGAATATCACAGGCTCAACCTTAGACGAGTAATGGCAGTGTCAGCGATGGCTCTTATCCGAATATGGTCGTTGGTTGTTTTGTTGTTGTAGTGCTTTTTTTTATGAGTTGGAAAATGAGCCATTCAATTTTGGGCTGTCGGCAACACTCCCTTAAATTTTGCCTCCCTCCTTGCTTGAGAAGCATTCCTGGGAGCAGGCTCTTGATGCCTTCGATGCTGCGGAATCCCAAGCTGACATGGAAGACGAATGGGGCTCGGACACGGCCATTAAGGTCCACCGCGAGCCCTGCAGGGATCTGGGGGTATTGTACCCTTCAGAAGGAGCCACCTCGCCTGGTCTGCTTGGCTCGGCGTGTTTGTGGCAGCATTTGGGCTGTGAAAACATGCATAACGTCTCTATAAGCATTTCTTGGAATGTCTTGCTCTTGTGAAAAGTTTTGCCGAAAGCAAATTGACTTGAGGGATTGGATCACCCCCCCCCCTCAAATAGAGCTTTCATTTTTCTCTATAAAATGTCTACATGAAATGATGTGCTCTAATTGTTTCAGCAGAGATCTGAACTGAGTATCCTTACAATGGAATAAATGTCACACCAGTGAACACGCATGATAAGTTTGCAGGGTGGTGTCGTTTCCATCAGCCATCCTGCACAGCTACCCGAGGGCTGTGGACCTCGATACTCAGAGCGCTGTGTGCCGGCTGATGGCCTCGTCTCGGGGGGGCCGGCGGAGGTGTCCGATGAACATAAGGAAGATCTCATCTTCTATGGCACAGAGCTTTGTCTGTGTTTCCTTTCAACACTTACTACATCTCCTGTATGATCATTTTATCTTCTGCGCAACGTCTGTATTTTAATTAGTATTTTTCTGTTCTGCTGCATTTTGGGAACAGAATGCAATTCAGTCCTACTTTCCACTCTGGCCACTTATAAATGGTTTTTAGCTCTAATAATAAAATGATCCATTGAAAATGAAGAATTGCCTTGTAGTTCAATGTTAGTTCAATAAATAGGACCCCGGCATATTTGTATTTACAGAGCATCATTTTGTTCGGTTTTGTTTCAAAAATGTTTGTTTATATGGTGGTGATGAGGAATTGCACATCATGAGTTACTTTTCTTACTGCTAGTTTCCCTAGTAGCTGTAGCCCTCTTAATCAGCCCCTTACTGACACAGCTGGATGGGACGTCAACATTTTATAGGCTGACAGCAGAGCAGATTGAAGACGAGCTGCTTTTTAGATGGCAGATCATGTATGGGCTCTTTTAAAGGCCCAAGCCACAAATAACATCTGTCTAGCTGCTGCACTATTCGATTTTTAGGATCTAAGGACACTTTAGATCGGGGGTCGCCAACATGGTGCCCTCAGGGCACGAGGATGCCCCCAAGGACCACATGAGTTGCACACAGACCTGTTCTAAAAATTGCACGACTCACCAGTAAGCAGCAACTAAATTTTAATTTTGTCCCATTGCTTTTCTTCTTTAATCACATTTGCATTTATATAGATTTGAAAATGACAATATCTAAAAAAGAAGTTTAGATAAGCTTAGGAGGGCGTTTCAAACTGGTAGCCCTTCGTATGGCCCAGTACCTGTGAAGTAGCTCTCAGTTACAAAAAGTTTGGTGACCCCTACTTTAGATCCTAAAAATCGATTTGTCAATTGCCCCCTCCCCCCTTTGTTAATACTAGGCATACTGGGTGTCTTTATTGGCACATTACAAGGTGGCATGAAAGGAATGTGAGTGTGGGAAAAGACAGATTAACGTCACCAGTTTTTTAAATTATTAGTCTTTTAAATTTCAAAAGAAAACATCACGTGTAGCCAGTTCAGTTCTTAGAAATGATTGAACCTCGTCGTGAGTTTTGCTGTGCACACATTTTTGTGCATACATTGGTGCCGTCTTTGGCAGAAAGTCCCTGGATGGCAGCCAGCTGTCATGGTTGAAAGAGTATAAGACTCGCAGCTAGTGATGCTGTCTGCAGCTCTGTGATGTGATGGTGTCATTTAAGGGCATAGATTTGAGGGGACCTTTGAAATTGCCCCCTTCAAACCTTCTTTTGTTTTAAATATCTAAACAAAAAGTTGATAACAGTTGCCTGCAGAGGTGGAAAGTTTAAGTCCAGAATGTGAAAATCTAGACCAGGCTTTTGTTTCAACCAGCCAGTTGAGTATAAAGAGTCACAATCAGAGTATTCCGTTGGTCAGGATTTGTTACTTTCTTGACCTGAACTTTCCACCTTGAGTTGCCCCTTTGGAATTTTGAGAGGGTCCCAGACTAATGTCGAACACACTCGTTAATGCCCATCAGTATTTCCATAACTATGTTAATAAACATGGCAAGATAAGCTGGAGATAGGAAGTGCAGTGCTGTGTCCCAAGGTCTCTCCACTTCATCTTCTGTGAAGCATCAACAGGGCCTCAGATTATTGAGCTTAGCAAGTCAGTAATGGTTTGGATGGTTAGTAGGCAAATAAATGAGGTTTACCGTAAACCTTCCCCAAGTGGACTTAGTTTATTAGTTATTTGCGGAGTTATCCGCTGAGTGATATTTGAAGATGAACAAAATTAACAAAACGTTTCAACAATTAACAAAGTGACCTTGCCTTTATATGGTTAATTTTGTTTTTTCTGGGTACTCGTGGTTGCTAATGGTGTTTATGAAATTAGCATTAACCAGTTATGTGAAACAGTTAGGAAAAGCTGTATGTTTACTAAGAATATGGTACTTTAGTAAGTGATAAGCAAGAATACTTTACACTGCTTAATGTTGAAACTCATGTTTTATGTGTTTTAAAGCTGGAACATTAATTAACTCTTCATTTCAGTCCAGATATGAAGAGAATTTTTAAATGAGGTTAAATTAAATTAGTTCACATATCTCGCTACAGTATTACATTTCTACAAAAATATATTTTCAGGCACTGTTTTCCCTGCCATGTTCTGGGGAGGGGCTGACTTAATGGAGCTCTGCTAGGATAAAGGCCTATTTTTAGAGTATTTCCTAATGAAATGACAGTACTGAACGCCCATTTTTTCTCTAATTCGTTAATTTCTAAACTTTGCTTCCTAAGCATGATGCCACTACTGTCATTACCAACTTTGGTTTATGATTTTAAAATTTTTTGTTGGTGAGTGGTTCAGTGGGGTTGATGACTTTCTCTACCCTGTGTATTTGTAGAATGGAAACAGTGATTTTTATGGAAAATGAATGCATATTTGTAGGTTGCCGCTTGTACCGATTTTGCCTGGATCTGTTCTTGCAGGAGTCTCCTACAGTTACATCTTATTTTTTTAAGCTGTCAGAAAATTAGGTTTCAAAGCCAGAAACAAATCCTGCTTAATATCTGAGAACCTGTGCATGAGAAAATAATGACCCCTCTAATCCCAATATTAGCGCTTTAAAGCATAATGAGCACAGTGTCTTTTTAAATCCCTTTCCATAAGCCTCTTTCTGTCGGGAGAGGCAACACTCTCTGGATTAATGCCGTTACGCTGAGAGGAGCCGCAGGGAAACGCGGACTAGCTGAGACTCTCCGTGTTCAAACTGTGTTAATGAAATGTTTTACGCTGTGTCAGGGTAACGTTATATACATAAAGAGATCACTTATCTTGAGCCCTCAGACATTTAGCAGCATAGTTTTAGCGTAATTTGGCATGACCTTGCTCTTTTTTAATCATGTTAATATAATTAATGCCAGTACCTCAGTAAAATGCTGCACTCCCGGTCAGACTGACAGGCCCAGATAGAGTTGCTGTGAATAAGTACGATATTAATGTGTGAGGCCCCCAATGAAGACTAACACAGTCTCTCGAAATCAGATTCTGCTAGAACCAGAAATCTTCAGCTTTGTTCAGGAAAATGCTCCTCAATCTGCAGGTCCAACTGAAATACACACACACACACACACACAAATATATATATATATATATGTGTGTGTGTGTGTGTGTGTGTGTAGGTTATAAATCAATGTAAAAAATGTATGTATGTATATACATAATTTATATGTGTGTGTGTGTGTGTGTGCATGTGTATTTCAATATCTAAAAACTGCTTTACAAAAAAAAAACTTGTAAATTGTAATGTAACTTTGTTTAATTTAATATTTGTTTAATGGATTAACTTAAACTTCTGATTAGCAGATTATTCATTTCCAACAAAAATGCAAGTACAAGCTGAATTTCAGCGCTTTCAAAAAGGCATTGAAAGGCATTTACCACATATATGCACATATAACCGCAGGTACTCAGCTGGCGGATCGAGACACTGCTTAATTCCAACCGCGTGATAGAATCTAAAACTATTTGGCAAATAGCTCTAAAAATGAAAGTCTGACAACTACTGAAAGTGCACTTAATAACATGAAAGATTTAAGGTTTTAAGGTATTAGCCATCAATAAAATAAAACAAATACTGCACATTAGATTTTTATGTTTGCCTTCATCTGTCAATTTTTTTAAGACAAACAAACCTTTGAGGCACTAACTGAATGTTTTCATTTTAGCTTTGAATTCAGGGGTTCTGTGCATTGCCCTAAGCTAACCTCTTGCGTTGTTTTGAACCATGGGGAAATATTATAGGTCCCTATTACCTCTAAAATCTTTGCTCATACTACGGAGAATCATTTGGGTAACAAAGTACTGCATGCAATCAAATCAAAAGAAATAGTAGTGCATTAACACAATACGTTTCCTAGCCCTGTATATATAAAAATATATATTAAAAAGATCTACTTTTATCAAAGAAGAATTTTAATCATTTATACATCTAAGGAACGTCAGCCTAAAGTAACATTCTGTCAGACAAATCTTTACCACCGGGACAGGCTACAGAGCCCTAAAATATCCATCCTGCTCCTCTGAACAAGAGAATCAGGCTTATCTGTGTTTCATTAGGCGAATGTAAGCACTCGGATGGTGATCAATCGGCAAAGCAATATAGAAGATGCCAAAGTCCAGCCCCCTTCCGACGCGCTACATCTGACAGGCTCACGCTAATTTATTCATCGCTTTCTGCTTTAATAATTTCCCGACGTTTCTTTCCTGAACCACAAACCACAGACATGGGATGCTGTCTTAGACCTTAGTGCCCAGCCTGATTAAGTTGCTCTCCTGCACATGTAACTTCCAGCAAGATAGTATGTTTGTAGTTATGATTTGTAGATGTAATACTTTCTCTATTTACAGAACGTTGCCTTTTCTTGCACGCTACAGCTGTCGGCTGATGAATTTTAAGGCCATCAGTCAGATGGCTAATCTTGTAGAGTACTGGTTGTGATTACATTTATTCTGTAGCATCAAGAGTTGAAATTGATACGGCAATATATCGTAGAGCCCTGAGCCAAATGGAGAAATACAAAGCTACTGACTCATATTGTCCATCATTGGCAAGGAACAGCAGAAGCCACGTGATACATGAGTTGCTTTCTAAGTGGCCTTACTGGAAGAGAGGTACCACTCCTTTGATGGTAAACACCAGACACTCAATACTGGTATCCATCATGGAATAACTGAGAGTACATTGATTAGCACACTGCCCACTTTTCTTAAAGCACCTCTTGCCAGTCATCCTCCAGTTTGTTCGAATGATGGGAAGATCACTGGATCAGATCTTAGGGTTGACAGAATGGCTTCACCATTGGGCCCTTGAACAAGGCCCCTAGCCCCCAGTTGCTTCTGTCTGTCCCTGCTTTCTCCAAAAAAATGGATGTCACTTTGGATAAAAGTGTGTGCTAAATAAATTAAATGTAAACATAGGAATGAACATTTGTGTTAGCTTACATGAAGCGTAAATGTAAGTGCCTCGTCTCATTGTGAGTCCAAATCCACTCCCAGCCCTATGTGTATGTTCAGTCTGTCTCCATCTTCCAAAGCCTCTTGCTCACATGACATTTTCGACTGTATTGATCTAAGCATGGGTTGTGTGTGTCCTAGGTGATGGACTGATATCTCTGTGATTGGGTTGGATTCTGATCACTGTGACCATATATTAATAAGCAGTGGAAGTGAAAAAGAGGTAGACAGTGGAATAAAAATAACTGAAGACTTTTTTTTTCCAGTGTGAAGGACACACTGGAATGCAGAGCTTACTCAAAACACTAGGGCAGCTGTTTTGTATAATAAATTATTTATAGATGGCAGTAAGTCCTGCTTTTACTTTGAACTTGCCGATGACCCTACTATGCTCCTGCTTATGTAACATGGACTTATGTAATGATTTGTTGGTAGAATGAGAAAATACTTGGTAATTTGCATGCCTGCACAATGAGTAGTGGACAGAGAAGGTCACAGGGCTCTGCCTCCGCAGTGAGCTCCGGCGTGAGTGTCGGCTTTGCGGAGGATCCCCCGTTAAGCCAGCTACGTTTTAGCAGCGCCGATGATCAAGAGTTGGTGAGGAATGCCATTTAGCTGTAAAATTCCTAACAAAGCTGAAAACTGCTACTCAGCCAGGGCATGGTCATGTGTAACACCCTGGAAATTAGAATCTCCCCTCAGTGGGGAGGGGGGGGGGCACTGTCCACATCCAGAGAGTGAGTCAAGTGACTGTCATCATTCACACTGATCCATTCCACCTTCTTCTCATTCCCTGTATTACTGGGACCTGCTGTCTGACTGTGACCCCAGACTGGGGCTCTGAGGTCTTTGCAATGCCTTTCTTGTATTTACTTCCCCAGCCATGCAGAAATTATACGCTCATTTATTTAGGAGGCTTTTGGTAGTCCCGTTCCCTCCCTGTCCAGTCCGCCCTGAAAGGGGAATCCCCAAATTAATTATTCTCTGAGCTCCCTTGGTCACATGGTCCCATCCAAAAAGCCGTCCAACTTCCTTGCTATAATGTGTAAAAACATACCATGTGCTATTTGGAAAAATTATATAACAACTGTTATCACTGCATTTTAACTGTAAAGGTATGGCTTTTCTAAAAATGAAAAAGGATCAAGTATATCCAGTGTTAGATTAATGTAACAGACAGTTGAACACCAGCTTTTGTGGCATACCAAATACACGCACAACAAATATATACTGTACCAAATACACACACAACAGAACGGTAAAACTGAGGGAGCCATTTTGAAGTGCCTACATAAAACATCCGATTGGACTGGATTGAATGAGGCATTGACACTCCAAACGCAGTCTATGCTCCTATCCCACGGACGTCTTGTTTTTTTTTTTATCTTAACGAAATTTCCTTACGATGTTTATTTCTCCAATATTCACCCATTTAAGTCCGGAATAAGCAGTGGCAGTAGCCAGCCCTGAGCCATTGTGCAACAGTAGGCACATCTAAGAAACGGGCCTTCATTCTCAGTCTGTGCTCGTGTCGGACACGCAGAATATCATCCAGGAGGCCTCCATTTGCTTGATGTTACATGTATTTGCCAGCTATTATGGTATCTGTGTTTTTCTGAGGCGACACTGGGGTCTACATTGGGTGGTTCTGACTGAGGTACTGTATCTAAAATTAACAAACGATTCCACAAGCCGTCGATGTAGCGAACAAAGGAAGAAGAGAAAGTAAGAAGGAAAAATATTCTGTAAAACATCAGCGGCATGTTAATAAATTTCGGGGTTCTTGGCCCCTTAGAAAACTTGGCACAAACAGGTGGGGAGCCATACCTGCGGTGCCCAGCATCTCATAAATCACACTAAACAACATCATCAGAAATATGTGCAGTTTTATTTGCATGGCACTATAAAATAAGTTCAGCTGGGTTTTTTCCCCTTATAGCTGTGAAACGTTGCTTTACACCATCCAGATAATACACGAGCGATGTAATTGGACGTGACGCTCCTGGCGTACGGAGAGATCTGACCACGGTTTACACAGCTTTTCCTAATTTTCATGTGTGAAATGACACACGAGAGTGCGATGGCGGCGGCGAGCTGACCCTGAGATTGAAATGTGCCCTCAAAACGCTCTTTTTGCACAGTATTCTAGCAGATGATAATGTCAGCGACACCTCACCAGCTGCAAGGCCTCCAGCCCCGTTATGATCTTACCATACAGAGAAGCTCCATTGTCCATTCTCTTCTCTCACTATATTTAATATCTTTCAGGAGACACAGAACACGGGGAGGCCTGTCAGTCACTCTCTCCCTCGCTGTCTTTCCGTCTCTCTCCCACTTTCATCCATTTTGAAACTGGAGTTGCTCCCCACCTATATCCCCATCAATCCTGCGCCATCTGGACTTCATTAACCTCGCGCCCAAGACTTGGAAAGAGGGCAGCTCCATGTGTTCTGCGTCTTCTACGGGAAGCTTCCCAAGGAACAGGGGATGAAAGTGCGCGCGTGTGCGTGTTTTTGTGCACGCGTGTGTGCCGCGGGAATTCGAGAGGCATTAATTAGCGCTGGCAAGCCCCGTCTAAGCTGAGTTGATGGAGGTGGAATTGAAATTTATGAACAACATGGCCTGAAATGCTTGGAAATATGAGATAAATGAATTGCTCGTCCTGCCCAAGGCAGCAAAAGCTATTCTTTAAAGACTTCAAAGGCCTATCAATAGAGACAATGAGAGACAATGAGTGGTCCTTCATCGTGTCCCACACGTTGGCCTGTCTGCCTTTGTCACATGCACGGGTCACCGATCCACATAGAGGAGAAAATGAACAGATATATTTGTTATGGTACAGTGGTACAGAGTCAGGGGGTTTCCCCAGTACATGTGTGGCTTTCTTCTGGATGCTCCAGTTACCTTCTCCAGTCCAAAAACATGCGGTTAGGTAAAGTGGGGTCTCTAAATTGTCCAGTCTGTGAGTGTGTAACCCTGCCATGGACTGGCATCCAGGGAGTCCACTGCTTTTTGTGCTGTGGTTCCTAGGACGGTCTCCAGGCTGTCCGCGACCATGGGGTGGATTAGTGATTAAAGAAGATGTACAGACATGACTGTTTATTATGTGAGATATTGCTTTCAGCTTGTATAGAATAAAAGATGCATGGTGACATGGCATGTAGCGGCAAGCAGAACAGCTCACTGTTCACTTTAACCAAACAGACTTGTATATCTCTGCGCCCCCTCAGGGTCAGGGAAACAACGTTCCAAACATCAGGACAGTTCTTCTACGAGGAGAGACTCAAAGAGGAAGTCGCAGAAGAGTCTACGGGCCCAGGCACAGGACCAGCACAGCGCCCACCTGTCTACGGCCAGGCCACGCCCCCGTCACCGCCGATTCGCCAGCTGGGACAAGGCCGCCGCCCCTCAGTGCCAGGCTCCTCTGTCCCAGTAACCTCGCGGGCCCCAGCTGTCCATCTGTGGCGCTCAAGTCCGGCGGCATCGCTCTCTGTGATCTTGATTCTGGGAAGGTGAATTGTGGAGAAACAGCGCTGGCCTGATAACCCATCAGAATTGAGGACAGGAAGAAGCCTGATAAGCCAGCACTGCGACTTAGGGGGGGAGTGCAGAATGTCATACAGGAAACCAAAGGATCGAAATGGAGCCAAGAAATGGGGGCATTTGTATAAACATATTTTTTCTGATGGAGATAGTTTCATATACAGCCCTTATGTTTATAATAATATGTACATTTGAGAGTAATGTATACAGAAACCATCCATAGGCTGCAGTGTATGTTTCTTTTTCTCAGCACTTAAAATGATTACTTCAAAATGCTTTTTGCTATTAATGTACATTGTGGAAGTTCTGTCCTTTAGCTAAGCATGGCAATTCTGTTGTGTATGAAGTGCTGAGTAGGTGCTTAAATATTCTTAAAAATGACTGTTTTTTCAGTACTTCCGCTGTGTTCAGAATGTGTAAACATTAAAATTATAATACGCAAACACATAGCAGCCACATTTACACCATTTGTATGGTATCTGGGAATTATTTATTTTTTTTAACTGTGCTCTTTTTTATTTTGAATGTTTCTAGAACATTCTTTCTTGTACAGCAATGCCTAATTTTGCTGGAACCCACGCCAAGGGTGAACAGTGGATCAATCTTAATAAAGTCTGGAAAAGACCTGCTGATCTTATTTATTAAAGCCAACCTGCTAATTTCATTTGAATCAAGTATTTACAGTGCGACGCTGAGTGTTTCCTGGTATCGTTAACAGTAAATCAATAATGCAGTTAGGTGTGTATAATATTAGCCAGAAATGTGTTTGGTGTCTTGCGATTGTGCATTTCATGGGAGTCTAATGAGGTCTGGTAATTATGTATATATAAAATTAGCTAATTGGCAAACCCGGGACCCATTACTCAGCAATCATGTATAATATACCCACACGTGTTTATTCTTATATATTACAGTTTCCACTTCAAAAGTTTTTCTCTGCACATTTTTCACATAAGTTTGAACTTTTTTTTGTTCACTTAAGATTCAGAGCTCAATTTATTTATTCCCCCGAGTTGCCAAAGTTTAATGGATGTCACGGCCAATTTAAGCTTGACTCATAGTAACTAGTGTCCTTTGAAAACGTGAGGCCCAAACAGCCAGCTAGTTTATGAAAGTATCACATAAATCATCTTTTTTTTTCAACATGCAGAACTTCTTTGAAAATTCAGCCCACAGACTAGATTTACTAAAACATGGGCTTCTCAGCTCAAAAGCTTCACAGGCTTCACAGCTTCCCAATGGCCAGAGGTCATCACTGAAAATACTTTCCTTTTTTCTGCCCTGTGAGATTTGCCTAATTCCAGGTACCGTTTTCCTCTGCTTTAGATACAGCCGCAGGAGATAATATCACCGTGTTCTGGTAGTAAATCTTTCATGGCTGTGGGACCCTTTGTCCGGTACAAAGGAAGCCTGTTCCACGTAGCAGCCTCGAAAACGCATAAATCAAAATGAATCTTGCGTGCATCCTGGTGACGTGGGAGGTGTCCATCTTTTCAAAGTGCTCCCCAGTGCAAACTTGCTTTACCCATTATGGCCCCTTATTGTTGCAGATCTACAGTTTAATGAGCAAATCCCAGTTACCCTCCTGCAGGGATTTAAATGGCCCAATGTGAAAGAAAATGAAGAGTCAGATAAGGAAGACAGCTCTGATTGAGTGTGTTTATACCAGCAGACAACACAAGAAAATTGTTTATAAAATAAAAGAAATCAAGAAATATAGGTTGCATGAATACGGCACTTTTTAGGTTTTTTTTTATGAATTTTTTTTTTATTAATTTTTAATGTGAAAGAAAAAATTTAAAACTAAAAAATACACAGCTTAACTGCTATTTTAACCATGTGCAAATTCTATATACAGATACAGAGTGAGAGTGAGTAAGGTAAGTCCTTCCAGAGCCTAAGGCATACATTTCATTATATACTTACGCCAGCTACTTGTTGATTGGTAAATAATACCAACTATGCAGATTTGTGACTTGTGCATTGTGATCCTAATGCACTCCATTAGATTACTTAATATTTATTTGAATTAGCTTTAGTTCCTTTAATTCCACCATGTTTAGACAAGACATCCATTGTAGGCCTCAAAACAGTCTTTACGTTAGATGCTCTTTTGAATGGATCTGTATTCCAGTGAGGAACCTGGGTTTTATGACGTTAATCGGAGAAACAGTACTTTCACACACCTCCTGAGATCTAAAATGCTAACCTACCCCCATTCATTGTGCAATGAGAATGAATATGAATGAATACACTCCGAAAAATGTGTCTTCGGGGCTTACATTCGCCCATCAAGCAGCGCTAATTCATTATTGATTGCTAACGCTGTCAAGTGCACATTTCAGGTTACACAGCCGGGCTTCATTAAGCTGCTTTTACTCAGTAAAACAATCATTATACGCGTCAATAAATGTGTTTATAAGGAGTAATTGCCTGTGACGGCTTGTGGAGGCAGCAAGAGGAAATGAAGCTATTGTATGCGAGGCATATGTGCCGTGAAAGCCGCGATTGTTCCCCACAGTGCAGTGTGACGGGAATCACCAGGAACAGAAAGCCGGGAGAGGATGGCTGATCTGATCATGACTTTCTACTGAGCCTCACAAAAGAAGTAAAACCTGTAAATCAGAGGAAAAGCCATTTTCATAAGAAAATTTATGAGTCTGCACACTACAGTTACCATTTCACAGGTCATAAAAGAGATACTCGATATGTTTTACATGAAGCTTCGAAAAGGCGGGCCACTGCGTCCTGTTGAAAATCTAAGGCAGCCTGCAATCTCCGTACATCCTATTTTCCCCTATTTTCACGGTGCTAGTAATTACTTGGAAATACGTCTTGCCTGGATGTTTATTCCATTAGTGCGAAAGGGGAGGACACTGGCTTTTTAAAATGTTTTTCTAAGACGCTTGAGGTAATATTATCGACCAAGGGCCGTTTCCTTGGGCAAACCGCTTAATCGTCATCCTACTGGAAGTAAAGCAAGTGTGAAGAGCTGCAGAGTCGCATGTGCTCTTTATGAGTCATGGCAACATGCGTCTCAAACCTGAGCAAAAAACCATTAAAATAAAGTATTCCTTTCCTGTGCCAGCTGAAAACAGTGGAAACACAGTTTGGTTTGGCTAATTCTTAAAGCAGCTGCAATGGACTAAAAATCCGGGATTACCATTCTTTGGCACACTTTTTCCACTCGCTTTGATTAAATGAGCAGAGCCGTCACATACTGAGGTTTCCACATAATTGAAAGTAAACCGCACTTTAACCCATTTTGGACTCTCTTCGCTTTCGATAAAGACCCGGGGACTGACGTGTAACGTTTGCTCTGCTGCTATCCCGATGAAAGTATACGAAACCTTCATCACAGTCGCATGCTGCGGTAATTGCTGAGCACACTGCTGTGTGAGGAAGAGGATGGAGACAAAGAGCTGGGTTGGTAACCAGAGCAGTACCCGCAGGTACATCAAGGTACATTATCAGCTTAAATAAGATTAAGTTGGGCTTTATTGATCCCAGAGGGAAATTCCGGTGCATACAGCAGCAAGAATGTAGTGCACAGATGAACATCCATCCATTTCTGTCAATTTATTCAGGGTCATGGGGGGGGGGGGGGGGGCGGGGGCCACCGGGGGGCGGGCGGGAAAAAAACCAGGGGTGGGGCGCCACCCATCAAAGGGAACCCTCACACCGCCTCCCCCCACACCGCATTCCCTCACAACCACTACAAC
>JAABNY020000046.1:18000486-18013282 GCA_015164015.2 Brevimyrus niger
AGTCAACGACCCACCTCTCTCCTTTTCTTTTTATTTTTGGGGGGGGGGGGGGGGGGGGGGGGGGCTGTCCGGTGCCAATGGGCACAAGGCAGGGAATAATGTTAACCTAGGATGGGGCACCATCACAGGGCACAGCCACATGGGCAATAACAAAAAGCCTGACAGAAAACCTAAACCATTTTGGTGCCGACATCTGAGGGGGCACGGACTCGAGGGGGGGTCAATGCTCTGTCGAGGCAGACAGAGGCAAAGGTGTCATTGGCATTGTTAGGTTAGTATGGCAGGCTTCGGTGTCACACAGACCGTGATCGGCCCTGGAGGTGACCAAAAGGTTTTTTTCTACCAGGTTTGACTCTTCAGACGTTTACATCAGATGTTTAATGCACATTAATGTGTGCGACAGATGTGACAGAAACAGTCTCATAGGTTATTTACGTTTGAGAATTCAGCCGCATCACATTTTTATTCAACAGGTGTTACTTTCGTGCCATGAATGGAAATGGAAATGCTTTACGAACGTCATCTGTCTGTCATGAATTTAGTTTTAAAATGATTTTAATTTGTCAATATTCATAAAGGAAAACTACATTTGCATAAAGGTCGCGTCTAAAGCTTATTTCCTGTGTCATGGATGTTTGACAAACATTACCTGTGGCAAAGTATTTTTAATAAATTTAATTTGCTCTGAAACCCAAAAAATATCAGTATCATAAAGCTGTTTTGTAATATAATCTGGTACAGATCTAATTATGTGTGTTATACAGCTTACACAGAAAATCAAAGTTTCAAGAATAGGCAGCTCACATTTCACTAAGGAGCTGAGTGTCTGTATCAATGTGTGGTCTGGGTTACTTTTCCTAAACTGATGTTAAATGTCTTGAGGAAGCTTCTGTTTTTTTCACATTCTCTTTTTTTTTAAACCTTTTTCTGTTCTCCATACCTGAAATCACATACTGTTCAGGCTTATTTCAAAAGTTTATGTCTAAAAAGGTACACCAAGAACCAGGAAAATGGGATTATGTAACTGTTCAGAAATCCAGAGAATGATGGGTGATATTATAGTTGTTTAAAGAGCTTGTGCTATGGAAATAATTGCTTTTGCACTGGATTTATACAAGAAACACAGTGCTTGTATAACATGAGGGCAAATTTATATTATAGAGCATATTAAGGTAATTGCTGAACACAGAATGGTTTTTTTGTAGAGTTTGTGGGGGGAGGGGAGGAGAATTTGAGGAAGGGCCAGGAATCATATGACAAACACATGATCATGTGACAGGTATGTGAAAAAAATGAGGGTTTTTTTTTTTTGTTGCTGTCAGGTTTTGCTTTTAATCTCACACCAACAGTAAGAACAAAGAAATAGAAAAATATGGAACAAAAATATATGGATGCACAGAGTGTCGGGGTTCATGCTTACACTCTTAACACCCCATGCATACCACAGGGCTGCTAACATCCACTCGCTCATTCTGTTCTATGCTTCCTGTGGTCTGGCAGGCGGCAGCACACGCAAAGCGTGCATGTGACTCTGCTCTGTGGCGGCTGGCCAGCCAGCACCGGTTTGGGCCAGATTTTGGAGGCCAGTCTGGCAGCTTGGTAGTCGGATGGTCATTTGACCGTGGGAATCCGTCTACAATTAACCGTGGGCTTTGTTTCTTCAGCTCGGTGGCCGTCACCTTTCTTGCGCCTATCTCCAAAAAGTTTGACCGTCTCCTGTTTTCTTCTGCTCAATAGACCCTAATCTGTCAGCAGGTGTACATTTCACAGAGGGCTGCACTTCTGGTTTCTAAGAACGTGTCTGCTTGGCTTGTCAGTGACTTGCGGTTGACCTGCTGGCTGGTTCTAACTTGTGCCAGTTGCCTGTTGGACATTCCTCTTGCTAAGCTAACTGATGTGGTCAGTGAGTACTGGTGGTCGGCTGCTCGTCTGGTTGTTGTCTAAATTGATACCACGTGTCAGACCTGTAGGAGCAAACCAGGAGAGGGGAGATGTTCTTGCTCCACATCAGTGGAATTCCACCACATTTCTCGACATGGGGCAAAGTATAAATTCCTCTTTAAACAAAATGGACACATGTTAATGGCTTTAAATGGTAATATTTGACATATGTGATATGTCACTCCTTGCTTAAGATATAGAGTATATGAGTGTAATCCATTCATCCACCCATCCATTCATCCTCGACACAACTTTTCCTGTATAGGGTTACAATGATGTTGGAGGCTGTCCCAGAAGGTATAGAATGGGACATGCTGGACATGTCGTCATTCCATCACAGAGCATTCCCCCATTCATGAGTGCAAAATATGGGTTATACGGGGGGGGCTCAGACAGACAGTACATAACACGTGTAATATAGTTTGTGAGATGGACAGTAGGCTGCCGGCTTTGTTTCTTATGGTGCCTATTGTGTGTTTCAGACCACATAATATTCTTTAATCATGTGCATTACACAACACTTGACTGAGGCCATAAACCGGCACGTGGGTTCCTGAAAAAGTCCATCTTGTTGCGTGTTTTTTGAAGTGGATGGGTCACAAATGAGACCCTTCGCCGCATAGAGAGACGGGATTAAGCTTACTGACAGCTTTATTTGTGCTGTGATTTATTCTGGTTGCGCAGGGAAATGGACTCATCCATCTCAGCCGGGAAAATGGGCAGACGCCCGCTGCCGTGCCGTGCTCTGGGATGCCGAGAGTCCCGCTAGGAAAAGAATGTCTGAACCATGTCTTCTGACTGCAAATTGTAACATCAGTATGGCCCCCCAGTCAACCGTTGCCATATACTGCATTTCAATGGACATTTTATTCAATGATCATTTTATTGACTGCTAATTAAATTCATTGAATGCTAATGAACACTAAACTTTCCATCAATGTACATTGCTCAGAAATAGATCAAATGTAATTGGAAATGAAATAATTGTTATAGTAAAAATATGAAATAATTATAAACAGTGGTCTTTCAGAATAAGGATTATATTAATAGTAGCAATTTAGCATTGTGGTTTCCATGATATATAGAAGTAATGTGCAATTGGCATGCCATCCATCTCTCTGCCAACCCATTATCCTGGTCAGGGTCAGAGGGATTGGAATAACAACCATGGCGAAAATAACACATGTAAGTGTAGAATTCCTTGAGTTATATCCTTCTTCATAACCGCTTGCCACTCCATGGTACTCTATAACTTTTTATTGTATATCAACAAAATGTAATATGTTACACAATGAAAAGTTTTATGCCATCCATTTTCCCTTACAGTCAGTATGAGCCTGGAGTCTATCCCAGGATGCAAAGGGTGTGAGGTAAAGGACACACTGGATAGGATGTCAGTTCACTATGGGGTATTATGTGTAATTTAAAGATTCAACTGCACATTTTTGACCTGAGGAAGGACACCTGAGGGAGGGGAAGGAGAATGTGCAGACTTGAAAATTGAAAACCCCAACACTAAAGATAAGAGGCTTCCCACATGGGACTGTGACAGATTTAATTATATAAAATTAAAAACACCATAGAACCACAAGTTCCTTTAACAGCTTTCTTCAAATGTTCATTAATTTAAAAACCATGCCGTTAAATTTCAGGAGCCATTTTGCCCCATCTTTCAAGCACCACAGATTTTGGTTAGTGCTGGAAAACAATCACCTGCACTTCTCAGTTACTCTACCTCCATGTCCTTAGACAAATGTGGGTTTTAGCTAACAGTTAATCCCAGGACAGCACAGAAATGGGGGCTGGCTTGAGAAACTGTATAGAGACTGATTAAGATTCGAAATCTGGCAGATATGGACCTTCTAACGCAGTGTTTCTCAATTCAGTCCTTGGGGATCCCCAGACAGTCCATGTTTTTGCTCCCTGCCAGACAGTCCATGATTTTGCTCCCTCTGAGCTCCCTGCCAGACAGTCAATGTTTTTGCTCCCTCTGAGCTTCCTACCAGACAGTCCATGTTTTTGCTCCCTCTGAGCTTCCTACCAGACAGTCCATGTTTTTGCTCCCTCTGAGCTTCCTACCAGGCAGTCCATGGTTTTGCTCCCTGCCAGACAGTCCATGATTTTGCTCCCTCTGAGCTCCCTGCCAGACAGTCCATGGTTTTGTTTTCTCTGAGATCCCTGCCAGACAGTCCATATCTGGGAGCTGTGAGAGAGCACAAACTTGGACTGTTTGGGGGTCCCCAAGGACTGGACTGGGAAACACTGCTCTAGGAGACCTCTGAGACAATCACCCACAGTATCCACACCACTCCTGAACAGCTGCTATACTCCATGTACTGTTTGGTGGAGTTCCTGAAAAATACGCTATCAAGCTTACATTGTGCACTTCTCCGCTGTGGGCCCCACCTGTACAGTCAAGGACAGCTCACATGACATTGGGTTCAGGTTCAAATGGGTTATTGATGAGCTGAGAAGTACTTTTGTACTATTTCACCCTGAAACAAAACTCAAAATTTGCACGATCTTGGCCAGATGCATGATTATATTTGAATTAACCCAAAAGTGAGAATGCAGATGTGATGTGATGTTCCAGCATGGAAGTCTGATGTTTTGCAATATGCTAGACAGATTATTTACAAAGATAAACTATGTTTTATTCATGCAGTCTTTACTCAAGGTTGAATACAAATATAATAACAGCTCAAATATAATTCCTGGAAACAGAAGTGATCCTATATGCAAGCCCTTATTTTTATTGCTTTATTACAAAATATATGAGGGAAAAATACATCCAGATTAAAGAAGCTCAGTAATTTGAAGTGATTGGTGTTTTGAGTTACAGTACTAGCACTGGACTCTTGGGTGTGATCAAACATTCTTTAAGTTGCATAATAAAACAGTTTATTAAAACGGGCGGATATCCAGGGATATCCTGGGACTTTGCTATCCAGGCGTTTTCACTGAGAGAGCAACTGGAATACTGTATACAGGAGATAGACAGTGGTCAGCTCACACAGGAGCCCTGAGCATGAGTGTGCATCCATGAATAAGCAGCCAGTCTTCTTCTTGAACCTCCAGCTTCCCCCTGGATCCCGCTCAATAAACCTTCACAGTGCTCACATACTGAACACTGATGCCAGCATGCATCAATTATCCACCACCAAAAAATAGAAGAAAAAAGAAATTAAGTACTGTATAAATATGTATATTCCTGTTTTTGACGACGCTTGCCAGCTGGAACCAAAGAAGTCGGATTACTGGCCATTATTCACTTGGTTTCATCTGTTAAAAAAAAAAAAAAAAAAAAAGAGCTGACGAGGGAATGCCGTCTCCTCGTCTGGGAATCTGCCGCCGGGGATTAGCCTGTGCGCCCGTAGCGCTTCGAAATTTATGAGTCAGAAAGATGCAGGGATCACGGGGCAGTCGAGCAGGATCGAGCACCGTTCATCCATGCCACAGGTACCCAAGCCCCCCTAGGGGGCCCACACGGCCGGAAGGCCCCGGATCTTAGCACTCGCTAGCGGGCTCAGAACAAACTGTCTGGATTCATCGTCATTCTACTGAGCACGTTTTGGAGATTTCCATCCTTGTTAAAGTCTTTCGTCGTCTTGCGTTCCCTTCAGAGACAATGGAAGTGCTCAGGAATGCCACTGCAGGGCTCGGCCCTGGATGTTCCGGTGCCCAAGGCACAATTCTGCTCGGCGCCCTCACGCCTCCCACCACAGAACAGCAGAAAACTAATTTTGTTATTTAAAAAAAATAAAAACATTATTCTAGCAGGCACATATCCTGTGCTGACTAGCAAGCTAGCGTCTGCGTCGCCGGAAATGTAGTGGAATTGGCTTTTTGTCCCCTGGGTGTGAGGCACGCCCCCCCCACTCTTCTGTCTATCTGTCTTTCCTCATTCATTCCTCTTCCTTTTTTCCCCCACTTCTTTGCTGTGGGTAAAAGTCGAGGATCTAGCCAAGCGATTCAGCCTCACTGAGGATCCGTTTCTCAGGAGTTACTCCCTGCTTAGAAAGACGGATCCTGACTGAGAAACAGTCCTATCACTTTCACCAAACTTCCCCAACATACACAGATAAAGAATGCATACATGTTTCAATTATTAACAAGGCCATTCTTGTTGGTAAGAACGTATATTTTGTACTTGTATATTTGTGTACTTTGGTATATTTGGTTCATTTTGAGTAGCCTGTTGTGCCCAGATGGACTGCAGTAGGAATGTCTTAATGCCCCCATCAGCCACCCACTTCCGACATGTAGCAGGTAAATCTGGTCTAAGTCACACGTGGGTCTGTGGCAGACCATAGACTGACATAAAAGCATATGCCGATGAACAATTCATCTCCACATAGGCAAGATTCAGTGGTTTGTTTGGCTTTCCCCGAACTGACTACAGACTGCTTCGCATGACCACGTTTTCAGGCCTTTTTTCCAGCAGCTCCTCAGCTCTGAAACGCTCATGCTTCTTCTCTTCAGTTGACCAGCTTGTACCGTTGGCTGGCTGATGCACAACATGCACTTGATCATTTCCTCTGAAATTTCCTCCAAAACGATCAACTTAGTGCCCATGATTCCAGATATACATCGAAAAAATATATGCATGATTGAAATAAAACAAACAGATTGGGCTCCAACGAAAGATGCAATAGGACAGTACTGAGTTGCATACAGAAATACCTACACCAGTAGTATTTGAAATACCTAGCTACTATCAAGTGTTAAGGCCAGCTGTCGTCCTCAGTCTTCCTTTGCCATAAAACTTTGATTTATGCGTTCACATTCTACACACGGAGGCAAAACACCATTTGGTCACTGCATATGAAAATATATTTTGATTTAGGAACTGATCTCTGAAAATGTTGATTACAGAGAAGGAATGATCAATCATGACAAATATTTGTGATTGCGTTACTTTTTCATTTGCTTGTTTACTCTAAACCATGCAAAAGTTCCAAAATGATGTTATGTGCACTTTATGGAGATGGTGGTTTAGTGTGTTCAGTTTTTATGGGAAAATGGTTTAAATGACCGATTCCCACAAATCATGTGACCAAATACAAGCAGGGTATTGGTTTCCATACACTACGCCCATTCACAAGAAATATATTTATTTTAATTATATTTTGCTAAATTTTTATTTTAGTGCCAGACTGCAACTGATACATTTCTTTGAGTCACTCCTGTGAAAGTCTCCGAATGTACAGAAATGTATAACATTCTTGGTCATAAATGACGCAGAACATAACAAATTCTTTTTCATTTTCAGGATGATATGCAGGGCGGATCAAGCTTGCACGGAAAAATGGGTAGTTGATTCCGATCCGAATGTTATACAGAAATTCGTAACATTTTTCATGTTGAACTTCGTTCATTGTCGGTCATCTTGCATCACATGCCAGATATTAATGGTCAAGGATGGAATAGCCAGTAAAATATTCATATTATTCCGTATACTGCTATATTTCTTTCTAAATAAGACTATAACACTACCTGACAACTGTAATTGAAGTATGCACGTTTTGATCTGCACACCTGAGACATTTCGGAAACACTTGCCATCAATCAGCCTATTAAACCGCTAATAGCCTGACAACTCGATTTTATGAAGCACACGACCATGTTTTGGTCATATTCAACCGCAATCATAAATAATTGCCAGCGGTGACCTGCGATGAGTCACAGTGTACATGTGGCCTTCATAAACACAACCAAAGACATTTTACAGCGAACACGTAAGAACACGGCTCAGATCGCGAAGCGCATTTATATATAAATACATATCAGACGGTTGAATGAACAGTTTCAAGATTTCCAGGCCTAGTGAACCACATGTCCATAAATGAAGTTCATTACAAGACATCCCAACCGGTTTGAGTCATAAACAAGTGCGGTTTGTAAGTTTATTTATTATTTCTTTCTGCATCATACTTGTAAACGATCCCCGCAACACGTGGCCGTATCGGCGGGCGAAGTCACTGAACCATCAGCGGGGTAATGATAAGCTATGCCTGGGTTTGAAAACATCGGCCATTTATGCGTTCTGACAAAATGTTAATGTTGCAGAGCCCCGAAATGCTTAAGATTGTCATGCAAATTGCTGCTGGCTAATACGCCAGGTTCGCGAAAGCAGCCACGTCGGTAAAAAGCAGAAATTGCCAGCTGATCGCGATTATATAATTGCAAACATGCATGTTTTTCCAGTAACAGATACATATTGAAACAGTAAATTTGTCTGTGATTAAATCCCTCGATTACAGAAAGTAAGAGGTGCGCAAGACCTCTGTCTCAAGGGCCTTTGGTAGCATACAGACCCAAAGCCAAGCCAAAGAGCTGCAGTTACCCACAAACGTTCCCTACTTTACGACTCACTTTTAAAGGTCATATCTCTGACACCAGATAAGTTCACCGCGGGAAAATTCTTGAAATAAAACTTAAATTGGTCTTAAAATGCCCTGTGGTAAATGTCTCTATTTTTACTGATGAAAAATTTCAGGGAGGGAGGCACAATGTGAACACAGTGCAGAGTGTCTGTTGGCCTGTCCAGCTAAATCTAGGAGGTAGATTTATTAGTCGGTGGAAACACTGACCATACAGCTACTGTGGGGCAAGGGCAGGAAGCTGGAGGAGGAAATGGTGGTTTGGGGCAAAATGTGTTCATACTGAGTGGCTGCAAACAAATTATAATTACTACAAACGCAACCACTGGCAAGGAGCATAACTACTTAAACGTTAAAATGCTTTAAATAGGGAAATGTTCAGTCATAGCACTGCTGTGCACTCTTTGCGAACTTGCTAGGGAGTGCTGGCTCCCTCTAGCGGGGCAATCAATATTTACACCCTTACTGTCGAGCAGTCACGTCTTCATGTTTTGTGTTTTTAAAAGATTTATATTGCATGAACATTTAATGGTAGTAGTTATTTAACTATTAATGTAAGAAACAAAAATATTCAGGCATTATATTGGTAATGCATGTATAAATAGTTTTAGGTCAAACAGATAACTAGCTAAATATAATAAATGCATGGGGAATTTGTTTCAATTACAGTCTACAATTGGACAGATCACTAGGAACTCATTTTGAAGCCATTTGATGAACATGATGAATGTTTACTCAAAAACACACAGAGGTAGTATCCAGCAATATTTAAATTACTTATTATAAAAGAAAGCTACCAATTTGAAATAATCGTTAGGACAATAACTAACTAAGAGGTTTGAAATAACCAAATCAAATGTATTTTTGATGACTAATAAGAAGATCAGGAAGGAACTGGAAAGGAAAAATTAACCATCCAGAAGGTGGAGAATATGTGGGACATAAGTAATATGAAAGATAAGAGACTTGTCTGTAGATCTAGTAAGAAAGAAACACAGGACTAGAAGGGCCTTAACTATAATGTGTGCAGTACTGGGACTGTCAGCTCTCCAGCACTTTAAAAATATATCTGTGTGTAAAATGAGTGTTATAATGTGTTTGCCAGTGGAAAAAAAACAGTCCTGAATTAGTCTGCCATGTCTAAGGGCAAAGGAATGAATCACAGGACAAGGGAGAGATGCTGCCAGTTTTTAATTTCCTGTTTCTGCCAAATAAAAGTCCATGCCATTAAAACCTGTCTGTAGGATCATTTTATTTTTTTTATGACTGAATAGCAATAATTGGTGATTGCTTGTTTTTCTTTTTTCACTAAAGCCAAATCAAAATCCCGCATGGACCGAATACACTTGTTACAACAGGTTGATTCAGTAATAATTCAGACACTATTTCTAAATGGATTTTCCAGAGTACCATATCTGGGTTTTATGAAGACTGTGGATTATAAATATAATATAGTATGAAAGACTTATTGCAAAAACATTTCAAGTAAAATTTACACTTTTGGATGCGAAGAAGAAAAAACAACAGAATGGTTAATGCTTCATAATTTAGATTTTTGAAATATTTTATGTTTCCAAGCAAAATGTATAAGTGCAGGCTATAAAGCCCAAGTCATTTAGTTCCTAAACATAAAACTATTTTCATAACTGCCTATGCCATTAGGTTTTGGAGCAGTGGAGATGCCTTCCCAGGTAACACAGCCCAGTGAGATCCCAGTCCCAATGATGTATGCTCTTGATTATAAGCAGTATTTTGATACAATCTGATACAATCCCTTAAATTGGGTTCATTAGTCATTTTTCATTTTGTTGCTGTGCCAAAAAAGGAAACAATTTAGTCACTTAAATTACAAAACCAAACCAAATCTTTCTTTTTTGTTATTATTACATTTTCATTTGATTGATTTACCATTATATGATTGTTCATGAGCGCAGCAGGGAAATATTTAAGACGCTTCAGAATATTTGATCTTTTCTGTGGTCTCCAATTCGTGAAGTAACTAGTTAAGCAGTGAAAAAATGTTGATCCTATCCTTGGCCATTTAAGTGCTCTTGTGAAGGGAAAGGTTGATATAGAATACAAGTAAATTAAATGTATTGTAGTGTTTTTAAAATATAAAATAACGTTGTTTTTCTCTTTACTTTGCTTGGTGGCTGTATTTCGTAGTATATTTTACAAATGGGGTATTTTGTATTAAAATACATTTTGATGTATTTTTGCTCATCTCTGATTGCAAGATTGTGTAAAGAACAATGTATTTTGTGCAAAATAGGCAATCCTCACAAAGAGAGGAGAAAATAAGATCTTTGACAAAAGAAAAGACATTCATACCTCAGCATGACAATGCATTCCCAGATCACTGTAAGTGTTGCTGCAGTATCCGTAGTTTGGCAGATAGTACAGTTTTTTTTTTTTTAATCAGTTAAATATTACAATGATGTTGATAAATAAACAGTTAAAAGCGGACTTCAGAGAGTGTGTATTGTGCATTAATATATATAGTGAGAAGGTGATATTAGTAGATGCCCTGACTTACATTATAATGCCTGCAGTAGCAGAACTGTAATATTAATAATATTTAATTGAATAGAAAAGCTTTAGTAGCTGCAGCCATTTAAGGAAAATGTAAAAGCAAAGAGACTTTAATCTTATTATCGGTCTAGGGTAACCTGCTGGTTGTAACAAAATAAGCCAAGAATTTTCTATTATCCAGATTTATATTTGAGTGTACTGGGGGCCCCTATGGCCTCACACCCCAGGGCTGTGGCTGTGTGTTTGTGTGTGGAGTGTGTGTGGTATCCTGTGTGTGGCATGGCTGTACTTTGGATATTTCACCTCGTTACAATGTTCCAAAGATATGAAACGTACCTGATGTGTTGTTTCTAAATTATACTTCTCTGTATGTGTGTGTGAGTGTGTTTATGTGCACGTGTGTATACACTGGGTGTGCCCTGTCCTTCCTGGGATAGATTCCAGGCTCAGTAAATAAGATCCTATGCTGGATTAGTAGCTATGGAAAGTCAAGTAATTTTTATTTTTGAATTTTTCCTTTGTGGAGAGTGATTGGCAACTTCTTCATCGCCGGTGTTTTATTTCCTCTTGGGCTCCAACAAGTTGCATTGCTATTCATTGGCCAGAGTCTCAACACAGCAAGGGGAATTATTTCCTTTTCTTTATATATTTTGCTTGGGTGTAGCTGTGGCCAGTGCTTGTGATGCTGAAGCTGTGCTGGAGATGGAGGGAAGCAACTTGGGAAAAAGGTGACAATCTGATGCCTGGAAAGTGACAGAAGCTCTGGACTGGTGGCTGGGGAAGAAGATGCAGTGTCTGAAATGGGAGAGACTCCATGCTGGTCAGCTTGAGATTAAAGACAGTCTGTTTACTGGTTGTTTTGTTCTACTGAGTGCTGATGAAGAATGCTATGAGTTCTATCACTGGCCACATCCTTGCTAAGAGGCTGGATCAGAAGGCAGCAATGTGAACAACTCTTACAAAGATGCACATTTAAGTGTAGACCAGCAGGGGAGTTTCATGCAATGCTGATATTACTTAGCTCACCTTCTTCATTAAACCTCCTGTAGGAATCGTAGCCCCATATGTGCCCTTACTGTGTGTGTTTTAGGTGTTTTTCATTCGAAACACTTGCCATTTATCCGTTTTTCGACAGTGTGTGTGTATTACCTTTTCTGCTGATAGTTTTTAGTTAGGAAAGGGACTTTATATGTATATTTGTAATATATTTGTTTTACATGAAGTTAAAATTTTATTTCGGTAATATGATTTGTTTTTTCATTTTGGCTTTACCCAACCCTGAACACATTGCTTACATATTACATATTTAAATTACACAAATTCTCTATGTTACTTATGAATGTAAGAGAGTGGAAGATTCCGTTCCAGCCATTACGTTGTAACCTTACCTAGACAGGATGTAACAGTATATTTTATGTAGATAACGAATAGTGAATTTAATCTAAATAAGGTAAGCTATTCTAAATTTTATTAGTGCATTTATAACACACACGCCACTTGTTTATTGGCAGTTATATTTACAATTTTGGTGAAACTCAGGGCGGGTAAGTCACTGGTGTGTCTATGTCTGTGGTGGTTTTTTTCTTACAATTCTTTGTTGGCAGTGGTGACCAGCTTCCTGTACTAACTTGATTAAATTAGCGCACTACTCAGTATGGCAGATGCATTTTGATTACTATGGCTAAGAAGACTGCTATTAGTGTCATGCTTCAGGTCACGGTTCATTTAGCCTTTTTCATTTATGATGCTACTCTTTGGACACAGCTTGCTATTATCAGCAGCACCGAGTACATATACAGTCGACCCTCCTGCATAAGGGTGTTACGCAGGGATACAGAATCGAGGACCCAGATATGCGAGAATGGTGTTTCTTTAATGGAATACCCAAAAGCCAAAGCGGAGGTGACAGAAGGGTTAGGCTGGAATCGTAAACGAGAGAC